>JBAMIB010272243.1:0-11744 GCA_037177415.1 Kaempferia rotunda | reverse complement strand
GTTTAATTTGGTTCGATATGACTCGATTCGGTTCGATCTAGTCTTATTCACCACATCCACTTGAGGTGCCTCTAAACACAAGTTCAACATAGTAATCTTCCAGAGGCCATATCTTTTGACTCTAGACTCGGAATCAAGCTTTGTTAGTTGCCACGAGTTCAGGATTCAAAGATCTATGTTTGTCTCTATAAAATAAGTTAGAAAAATATATGCATGCACAGTTTATATGTATTTATGTGTTAGATAATGTCTTACCAAGGCCAAGATCTAGTCTTGGTCTCAAACTAGATTTTCAAAATGGATCTAAGTTGGACCAACGCCTGTAGTCTCACTGGGACTCGTTCTCACTGGATCACTCTCCTCTAGTTCTTACTTTACTTACCATTGTAGTCACTTGACTTACTTCTTGACCCACCAGGTCTTTCTTCCAGTTGTCAAGTCCACATACCCAATCGGACATCAGGCAACTATCAAGTCCCGTGAACCCAACTATACTTTCTGCCAGATATCGGGTCACTCCTTGACCTATATGATTTTCATGCCAGTTATCGGGTTCATTGACCTAACTGGGTTTCAGCCTGATGTCAGGTCCTCTAAACCCATCAATTCCTGCACACTTGGTAAAATATTATACCACACAACATTTAACTTTACACCACTTGTTATTCATCAAAACCTGAGTTTGATCATTGGTACCAACTGTACCAACATCCTTCATATAGGCCCAACCTATAGGTGCCTACACGAGCCCCTTGCATGATCAAGAATATCTGCACAACCGTGCAGGGAGGCTGCACTATGAGGGTGTATGGCCAGGATCCCTGCATTAGGCATACATCCATGGAAATATGCACGGTCGAGAGAGGCTTCATGCTTATTTCTGGCCCACGACCATGTAACTTTGCACTGCCAAGAGAGGTTTGTTGTTGGAACTCCCACGTGGTAGTGCAAATATGCACTTCTGTGTAGGGTTTATTGTTGGTTTCTATGGCAAACTTCGCACGGTTGTGCAAGGGATTCACACAGCTATGTAGCCTTGGCTCGTAGCCATGCATGCCCTAAATCTAGCTGTGTGCACCGGGTGCTTCTCCTCTTCACTCGAGAATGCTTCAGTGTCCACTCCATCACTTGGTACATGCTCTGAAACACATTTTTCCTCTACTTTTACTCTAAAAGCTCATCCTGACATGAAAATCAAAAAAAGAGTAGATCTCTAAATAAAGAGAGTAATAATGCTGAAATAAGAATGAATAAGAGTGCAATAGCATAAATCATACAAGTGAAAGCAAAGTGATGTGCAGAAAAGCATGAATAAATATAGATATAATGTACGCACATCATGCACGCAACAACATGTTACCACGAATGGATGTCATGAGCAGTCAAGGTATCCACTATCTACGGGTGACAATACATGTTATGTCACACCTCGAGGGTAAGTGTGTCTGATGAAAATTAGACAGCACTTTCCTTGTAACAATGACAATATGAAGCATCAATACATCACTTCCCTCGATCAACATGGCTAGAATAAAACAACACAACCATGCAGTTTAAACAACCCACATGGCTGGAAAATATAAAAACACAACCATGCAGTTTAAGCAGCTCATACGGTTGGAAAACATAAGTGCAGCGGAAAAACGAATGGACAATCCACAAAATCAAAGCGACAAATCTGCTAGCTAGATAGTCTTTATACAACAACAAAATTACAACGGCGAAGTAGCCTCATGGCTAAATACAAGTCTGAGCTAAATGAGTATAATGCTAAGACTATAAAGGAATCTAAAGCGATATAAATACAATAAAAGGGCAATAACATCATCCTCTGAAGTGACATGGGACCGGCAGTCAGGATACTCCAAGCGACTATGCATCATCTACATGATACCTAGGGGAAAAAAATAGAAAGTATATAATGGGGTGGTGAGTGTGGGTCACTCAGTGGGTAATAGATAAGACAATCATGGTATAAATAAAATAAGGAGATTAAAGGTATACAGTTTTAGTGACAAATAAGAATATGATCATAGACGACATAATCATAACACATATCAGAAACGGTCTGACACACATATTGTGTAATGGTGGGTAACACCCTTAGGTATCCATAATGGAACAATCTGTAATAACTGTACAAATCCATGTCAATGGGTACATGTAATAATAATAACATGTATGCATCATGACAACCATATGCAACAGCCATATCACAAACAAGTGCAACATATCTCCAAGATATGCATCACGTATCATCTATGCATATGCAATGTATATGTCACTCCAACACTCCGCTCCAACTATTACGACATCTGTGTGATCGGGTGGGTAGGACTGTAACAACTCCTCACTCCAACACTCCACTCCATTTGCTCCTGAGTGGTCAGTTGGGCAGGATGCTGGGTAGCTATCTAGCTACAACAAAGAATCCACTGTATGCACACAACTCCGCCATTGCTACCCATGAGCGGGCGAGTAGGGCACTACTTGACATGCTGCACCCAAACCCCACTACCACTACCCCTGAGTAGTTGGAGGGCTAGCAAGGAATGACTGACAACCCGCTCAACCACAATGGAGACAATTGATTGTCAGTATGCAAAAGTGCGTATGATACACATGATGCTAATATCCATGTCTCAAACGCAGTTATTATCAATGCAAAATAGTATGATATACAAGAACCTATTCAGATAACTTGGACTATCAATCACATATATCCATATGTATGAAAAGACCCAATTGGTGTCCACTAGACAACATGCATGATAATCCATGCAATACCTCAATCAACATAAGTGTCTCCATTCCATGAACCATCAATCACTTAAGTATGTAGGTTCAAATATATCTAATAGGTGTCTACTAGACGACATTTACAGTAGGTAACCACACCTATAATGCACCTTAGACACATATGCATATCACACAAGGGTATAATCAACAAGATACCTCAAGTAGTACTCGCCAACCTGTGTACACCTACGATATGGGTTTAATAGACTCATGCTTCCAATAGACCTATCAGACACGTGTGCACATAATAGAAGGATATAATCGACCGAATTTTTCTAATCAATTCATCAAATGTGTGTTCACAAGAAACATAACTATAGCCCAAAGAATGATCCATTGACCCCATGTATCAATATGTATGCATAGGTTTAACAAGTGTCCACCAACAACACATTAAGTAAAAATAATAGCCATCATACAATACACCCAAGTGGTGCACAATAACAAGTAGGCAGTCAATCAGGTTAATTCCTATGGTTTACACCACACATATGTACACACTACTTACATATAGTCAATCAACATGGTATCCCCTATAGTGTAAACCATACTAGTGAATACTCTACAACATGTGAACAATCAATAGGGTATCTTCTATAGGGTATACCACACATGTGAATACTATGCAGAGTATAGATATCCAAAGTCGAGACTGTATGGATATAAAATAGAATATCTGAAAGGTTAAGCAGTAAGTATCAAGCAGGAAATTCAACAAGTAGATTTAAGGTAAATTAATTCTACTCATCAAATAAAATCATGCACTAAGATCAATGATCTAAATAGAGGCCAAGGAAGAAGTACCCGTCTTTATTTGTAGATCGTGCCAAACATCTTCAAGTCCGTGAGATTACATCTAACTCAAATCCTACCAATACAGGATACAAGATAAACTAAGAATTTAAAATCAATGTATCAACCTATCAATTAATTAACTTCTTAATTAATCTATTCGATGTGAATTCATCAAACTCTATTGATTAATTAACCAACTCTTTAATATATCCATCCCTTAATTAATTAATCATCTCATTAATTAATTAACAATTCAGTTAATCTAATCCATTAATCGCGTTAGGGTTAACTCTCAATTAATCTTAATTAATCATTAGTTAACCATTTCATACTTTACTCTTAGCCATCCACATAATTAAATTAGATTCATGATATTATCCGACTCTAATTTAATTCCTTCCATGTGATTAGATTAGATCCTCAATTAACCTTTGTCGATCCATATATGGAAATCCACCTACTTAAATCACCACTTACATTTAATGATTCCATAAATTAACAAATCTAATCATTAATCCAATTAGGGTTTAACTAAATCATCAACCCTAATTAATGATTACCTTAATTAATCAAACCTAAAATCAATCAAAACTAATCATCACATGAGATGAATCCAATCACCCACAAACATTTCAAAAATTTGATTAATAATGGATTAACTCACATATGATTCATCCCCTAATCAAACACAAAACATGGTTTAATCATTCTATCAATTACCTGAATCATCCTTTAATTCACAATCAAACATTCCCTATTTGACAATTAGTTTAATTACTGATCAAAATACATTTAAACTAAAGATCTGTACCCCCAAATTGATCCCTAGATCTGACCGGATCAGTGATACTTGGAAGATGCAAGATGACATCACATCAGAATGGGAGGTGAGGTCTGACACTAGATCTAGGACAGAGAGTGGCTGGTGGAAGAGATGGGGTGGCATCGGCTAATTGTCGGAATGATTAGGGCTGGTAGACGGAGGTAAATTACCAGCAATTAAGAATTAATATATTGAGCTATCTTTAAACAGGGATTCGACGTTAGTTTGACACAACAACTAAAATAAACATAAACAAAAGAAAAACAGAGGCATAGAGGATTTTACTTGGTTACAACCTAGGTGGTTATTAATCCAAGGCAGGAGTAAGCTCACTGAAGAATATCTCCTTTTGTGTAGGTGGAGAAGCATCTTACAATCTCTTACAGCTCAGAAATAGACTAGGAAATCACTATAGAAGTTGTATACCAAGTTGTGTTACATTTCTAGCTCAAGGGGTCCTTTTATAGAACCTTAAAACTTTATCTCGTCGGCCTGAAGGCGCCCCCAGGGTCGCCTTAGGCGCCTTCGGTGGATAAAGTTTTATCTGTTAGATAAAACTTAATCCCTTTGTTGCAACGACTACTGACCGGCCTGCTCTGATCGCATGGGTGATTTTGGACTTCCGGAATAGGGTTTACCCGAACCCATGTTCCGTCCTTCTTCCTCGAGCAGCCTTCTTCCCTGACTTCTCATCCCTCGGACCACCATACACATCCTTCTCATCCGCCGGTATACTCTTTCGTGACTTCTCATCTCTCGAACGCACCAAGCTCGTCGACTCGCTTCTCGTGCCGTCCTTCTCATCCGTCGCATCTTCCGCTTGACTTCTTGTATTCCTAAGTTCCTGCACACTTAAACACAAGGGTTAGATAACATATGACCTAACCTAACTTGGTTGGTCACATCAAAACTAGTCTGGGGACCAACAATCAGCAATACAACCTTAAATATAAATCACTATTGTGGTAATCACCAAATGTAGCCAATCCCCAAAACCAGACTCATGGGTCATGGCACTTTGTAGTGGTTCTAGTCAATTGGATAACTCAATCCATCACTAGAAAAATATTTTGAAAGTTGCATCTCAGTGTGCTTTTTCTAGTATATCACAATTTATAATGGAAGAAATTGTCTACGCCCCTAACAATTCCAGCAAATTCATATTTGTTATTTATTTTCAATTTGCGTACTATATGACTTATTTCTGCTATCAACGGTGGATTTTATGATGCACCAGTTTTAAAATGCTTGTTTGTGTGAGAAAATATTCTGTCATTGGATTAGATTCCATATGTTGACTATTGGTTAAACTAAAGTATGTTACTAGTATCCTTTCTCTAATTTACATTTCCTCTCATTGGTAAACAGGTGGATGCTGGTGCAGACCTTGTTATCACTCAGCTATTTTATGATACAGATACATTTCTGAAGTTTGTAGATGACTGTCGTCAAATTGGGATAACCTGTCCAATTGTACCTGGTATCATGCCAATCAACAACTATAAGGGCTTCTTACGAATGACTGGGTTTTGCAAAACTAAAGTGAGTTTCCTGGTTATTTAAGTCTCTTGTGATTACTCTTCGTGACTGAATTTTGGAAATATAATATATACACAATTATATCTGTCATAATGTTATGCTTTTTCAGAGCGTGCACAATTTTTATGATATGCACTCACAATGATCTGAGAAAGTTATATTCTGTAGATACCACCTGAGATTACAGCTGCATTGGATCCTATTAAAGACAATGAAGAAGCTGTCAGGGCATATGGTATCCATTTAGGGACCGAAATGTGCAAGAAGATTTTAGATTATGGAATCAAAACATTGCATCTCTACACTCTAAACATGGAGAAGTCTGCTTTGGCCATATTGATGGTTGTCATTTTCTTTAAAACCTTGTTTGTTGATATTTCATTTGATGTTTGACTAATAATGCATATATTCAGAATCTTGGTTTAATAGAAGAGTCTAAGATTTTGAGATTGTTACCTTGGAGATGTCCAACAAATGTTTTCCGTTCCAAGGAAGATGTTCAACCTATTTTCTGGTATGTTTTTGTCATGAAACTTGGAAATTAAAATTTTTTGTAGGATTTAAATCTTCCTTAGATGATCGGATCCTAAACTTTGGTTGATAAACTAAACAGGGCCAACCGTCCAAAAAGTTACATTTCAAGGACTGTTGGATGGGATCAATATCCACATGGGAGATGGGGTGATTCTAAAAACCCATCATATGGAGCTTTAACTGATTATCAGGTGATTACATTATCTTATGTTCCTATCTCTAGCTTCCTAAGTGAATTTCTTGTGTTTTCAACTTAAGGTTTTATTCTTATTGATGTTGTGACAATGTTTGTTTGATTTGTTAACATACAAGATGCAAATAACACTGCCATTCTGATAATGAATGTATATTTGTTAATCAGATAATTCTTATACAATATAATATTTCTGTTTTCCTATTTTTCTATTTCCAGTTTATGTAATATGGTAGCCATCTCCACTGTTATTTTCTCCTTTTCTTTACCTTTTGGTTCCAATATGGGGTAACACCTAGTTTTTCTATCCAACTGGACCAATTTTCAACTATTCAGTTAAACTGGTTGAGATTGCCAGTCTACTCTGGAATTTAAAAACATTGTTTCTGAGCCTTTTCCAAGTTTCTATACTCTCACCAATCATGAACTAGTATCCTCCTATTGTTCCATTTCTGAGAAAAAAATTTATTCAGTTGCCTTGGTTTTTGATTAACATAATCTGAAAATTGGTTCTTAACATGATTTTGGATTCCTATTAGGCTTCTTTTATTTCTCAACCTTGGAATATTTTTCCCCATTTTACTGTTTATCATGAAACATATTTGTTCCAATTAGTCATCTGTCTTTAAAGGGCACAACATTCATTTGCCACTTCCAACTAACTTTGTCTTTCTTAAATTAACATATATAATTATTACTAAAGTTGCAGGAATCATGCAATTTATGTTTTCTTAAAAGCAAGCAAACACATCATCTTAAAAGCAATCTGTGAAGAACAGAGATTGTGAAGAACCGTGAAGAACAGTGAAGAACAGAGATTGTGAAGATGTCAAAGCCAAGAGACAGAGAGAGGAAGATATACAACGTTATGGGATAGAGAACAGAGACTATGAAGATGTGAAGATATCATGGGATAGGGAACAAACCCGAGATTTGAGGATCGGTTAGAGATTGCGGCTTCAAACTCGATCAAACTCCTATAAAGCACTTGCCTCTTCTTCTCCTAGTACTTGGCTGAAGGAGTCACGCCCGGAGTAGGGCGGCGATGGAAACTTGAGTCAAACTTGAGTCGCGGGTAGAGAGAGTCGCGTGCGGTGAGAGGTAGAAACCTAAGTAGCCGACAAGGGGAATCGCGTGTGGGAGAGGTAGAAACAGGAGTCACCAGGGGAGATTCGCGCGCGGGGAGAGGAGGAAGATTTGCACAGAAAACGCAAAGTCGTGGCAGAAAACACACGCGGGGAGAGGAGGAAGACGCGCGCAGAAAACGCAGAGTTGCAGCCGGGGGAGATTAGCGATTATAACCTAGCTAGCGCAAGTCGACGGTTTTGTCTGCAGAAAGAAAGCGCAGAAAGTTAAGGAATTACAGTGTAGGGTTTATTAAATTAACATTAGTTAATTTTATAATTATTAAACTGACTAATTTATTAATAAATAAAAAAAATAAATATATTACTTCAGCACATTGAAATATGAATTTTATTTTATAACTTATTACTTCATCAAATATCTATTATGAAGTTAAATATCAATAAAAATTAATAGTGAAGCCCGTAATTTTTAATTTATGAAGTCTAAAATAAAATTTACTTCATTAAATTTATTATCGAAGTTATATATGCTATATTTCTTCGGGATTATAAATCACCGAAGTAATCTATGGCGAAGTCTATACCTGATTTTCACATAGTGGGTCCGACGCGATGGCAGAAAATGCAGAAAAATTAGGTTTCATATAGGTAGAAAAATATGGTTTGAGCTGGGTTAAAACGTGGATTAGGAGATGGGGTTGGATGCATGGGTAATGTGAAGAGGTTGATGTCATCATTTTCCTTGATTTGAGTTAAAGAATTTAGACCATCTCAACCATGGTATCTTGGAGATAGTTAAAAGATTTTCCCTTCATTTCCCTTGATTTGAGTTAAAAGATTCAGACCATCTCAGCTGTTAGATTAGGAGATAGTTTTTTGTCTTCATAGTTGAAAGTCTTACAATATCGACAGGAGGAAATCCTGTTGTTAAAGGCATGATATTAACGATCAAAATAAAAAGTCGTTGATGCATTATCATCAACAATGGGATAAAATACCATCATTAATGTGTATATATCAAACGACAGGTAATAAATCCCGCCGTTGTTGAACCACCAATAACGACGACATCAAATACCGCCGTTAATATTCGTCATTAAAAATAACTTTTTAGTAGTGATAACCTTGGTTATGTTAACTGAATATTGTTTAGTTCAATCCTCGGTAATGATGTAACCTAATTTAAAATTTATTGTATTACCCCTAATTTCAATTTGATATTTGATTATGTTTTAAAAATAAATTTAATTAATAATATTAATTAATAAGTTGATAATATATATAATAAATAAATATAATAAATTTATAATTTTTAAAATTTAAAATAAATTTATGTATTTTTAAAATATAATTAAAAATTTAAAGCTTGAATTTTTTCTTTGATTTTGCCTTTTGTGTTGATTCCAAGCTTTCGTCGCTGCTCCCACCCACGCGATCATCAGTGTCTTCTCCTCCATAAGTCATCGACGTTGCCTCCTCTGCAAGCCGTTGACACTGCCTCCTTCGCAAACCACCGGCGTCATCTTCGCTATCACTACCCATCGTGATGTCCTCCATAGTTTCATCGTAGGACGTTGTTTGAAGGTGATCACCGGTGCTGCCTCCTCCGCAAGCCACTGGCGCTGACGCCGCCTCCTCCGCAAGCTACCGTCGTCGCTACCCATCCCACCAAATAGGCAGGAAAACATACCTCCTCTGCAAGATATCATCGTCTCCGCTCATCCCACCAAGCTATGGCCGGTGCAAAACTAGCCATGCATAGGTTCGTGTGGCCCTCCCTGCCTCTGCTCCTTCCTAGCCAAACGACCACTTTCCCTCCTTCAATCACATAACCGAGAGGATAATTTTAGAAAAAATTTGTTGTTAATTCCTGAATGAAGAAAAACCATAGGCTTCTAAGGTAATCAAATTCCCCCTTTTGCTAACATTTTAGTGATGTGACAAACATCCTTCATTCCTAGGAATCGCACATTACCTAAACCAAATAGGGTTTTCATTGATAACCTTGGATGGATAACCAAGGTTATCAAGGATAACCTCCAACCAAATGCACTCTAAGGGTCTATTTGGACGAGGTGAGGGGAGTGTTTATTAATGGAAAGGGAAAGCGAGGGGAAGGAAAGGAAAGGAAGGGGAAGTAAAGTATTTATGTTCCCCTTGTTTGAGAGGGAGGGAGGGAAGGCTCATTAACGTAACATGTGTTACCTTGTTTGAGAGGAAACGAAGGAGAATGAGTGTTATATTGTGTGAAATGCATGAATAAATGAACTAAATTAACTATAAAAATTTATAGTGATCCTTTTTTATCTTAGTTCTTCGTGCTTGTCGTTGGAAGAGCGATTATGAAAGATCAAAATGTTAGTATTAACTCTGAGAGTCAATTATGAGATGATTAGGCTTGTTAGATTCATACGATGAACTATTGAGCAAATGCATTGAGTCTATTTTGGATTAGATCATTTTGAGTTCGACTCAAGTTTGGCCTATTAGATTAGACTCAAACTAGTTTCATTTGAGTTAGACTCAAATTAAAGAAGGAATAATGATGATTAATTGAGAATTAATCATGTAATTATGATGATTAATTGAGAATTAATTGTGTAATTAAGAGAGGAAGATGAAAAGCCAAAGACCTTTTATATTCATAGGATGAATATAAAAGGCATCTTTCCTTGCATTTTGATATAGATCTTCTTTAGTTGTTTGGCTTCTTCTTCCTCTTCTTTCTTCTCCTTGGTCGAACACTAGAATGAGAGGGTAGTACCGCTCCTTCTTGGCCAAACAACATATAGGCTAGCACCTCTTAGTTGTTCTTCTCCAAATCGCGAGTTCGTGAGATGAACAGAACGTGTTTGTGAGGATACCATAGAGGCGCGAACATTTGATTGCGCTGAGATCTACATCCAAAGAAAAGTTACTGTCAGGATTGTGAAGGACACACAACGAAGGTAACTTCAATCTATTGGATAGAATCAAAAACATAGTATATGGTTTTCCTTCGCATAGATCTTCTGGAGAGGATATAGTATTTATTTTTCCGTTGTACTTTTTGCATGTTTAGTGCAGTAGATCCTTACATATTCCAGGTTCATGAAGCATTCTTTAAACCATAAATGGACCTTTGCCACTTACATACATTTCTAGCATCCTTTGGATCCACAAAACCCTATGGTTATGTCATGTACATATGCTCAAGTAGATTTCCATTCAGAAATGCAGTTTTGACATCCATCTACTAGATCTCATAATCATCGTAAGCTGCAATAACAAGCATTATCGAAATAGACTTAAGCATCGCAACTGGATAAAAGGTTTCATCATAGTCTATACCATGAATATGCATGAATCTTTTAGCTACCAATCACCCTTTGTAGGTATGCAAATTACCATCCATGCCAGTCTTTCTAATAAAGACTCACCTGCAACCAATGGGTTTCATTGCTTCAGGTGGATCAACTAAAGTCCAAATTTGGTTAGTGTACATGGATTCCATTTCGGATCTCATGACATCTAGCAATTTCTCAGAGTCTAGGCACATCACAGGTTCCTGATAGAATGTAGGCTCGTTGAAATCAACAAGCAATACATCATCATGGTCAGATGAGAGAAAAGTATATCCCTCATGTTGACAACGTACTCAATTTGATTTGCATAGAGTTTATGCTAATTGAAAAGGTTGTGTAAGGATCTAGTGCTCTAAACACGCATAAAGCGCAGCGGAAAAATAAATACTAGATCCTCTCCAGAAGACCCATGCGAAGAAAAATGATATACTAAGTTTTATTATATCTAAAAGATTTTACCTTTGTTGCATGCCCTTCACAATCTCGACAGTAACTTTTCTTTGGATGTAGATCTCAGCGTGATCAAGTGTTTCCGCCTCTATGGTATCCACATGAACACATTTCGTTCGTCTCACGAACTCACGATTTTGAGAAAAACAACTAAGTGGTGCTATCATTTTATGTTGTTC
>JBAMIB010272242.1:0-22623 GCA_037177415.1 Kaempferia rotunda | reverse complement strand
TCTTGAATGTTTTTATTTTATTTTATGTTACTTCAGGGTCTTCAGATCTAAGGCAGGCATGTGCTGGTTTTATGTCTTTAGATGTGGCTAGATCTGGTGTTATCTTAACCTGTATATCCTCGACACAGAAGGGTTCGAACGCATCACTATATGTTGAGCTTCTTCAATATGTTTTTTTTTGTCAATTTTTGTATGAAATTTCGAATCTATCACAGTGTTTAGATTTGTTTGAACCTATTCCCACCTTTGGATTGTATTTAGGTATGGAATTGAAATGATTTATATATGGAAAATACCGAAAGGTAGAGGTGTGAGATGATAAGAAATTATTTTTTAGTTGTTCTTTGAAGGAAGGTAAGAAACAAATGCAAGTGAAGAGGATGCGTCACTCTTTAATAACTCTCCGTTTGTGTTGGATATATGAGTAACAAAGGGTGAATATTTAGATTATCTCTACAGATTTCCCTCCTTTATTCGTGAAAGGAAGCAAGAAATAACAACTCTTCGACTTGTCTCTTGTTCTCAATTCATTTTTTGACTTCTCTTCAAGGAAATATGTACTTAGTTTTTAATCTTATCATTTGTCATTCTGTCCATCCACTGTTAAATTGGTGACGTGTTGAGGACGTGGCTGATACCTGATTAATCAATTTGTTGACTTCATTTGCCAAAATGCGTACTGGCCGTTCTACTCCACCAATTTAAGTAGGGAAAACAATGTGTAAGACTTTCTCTAATTCTTGCTCTAACTATGAACTTGACCACACTTAAATATTTTTTTGCCACTAAATTGATGAAGTGAATGGTTGATATTCAGTTGATAGATGATATAGAGAAATCGATTAATTTGTCATTGCCATAGATCTCACAAAATCTGGAGTTTCTTGTTGGCTGGGACCTGTGATCTTGCTTCTCAAAAATTCCAACTTGCTGTAAAGATAACTTCTGTTAATTGTTGTAGGTATAGTCATATTTTATATCTGAGGGGGAGATATGAGATGGAAATCAAAGTTTGGCCTGATTTACTGTAAAGTTACACCACCCTCACACTCCATGCCACGACGATATGAAATATGGCCTAACATGATGCCTAAAAATGATTCTTGATATTAATATAGCCTAATTTCCCCTTATTATATCTAAATGGTCAAATTTATCAATTTGCCACTTGGCTTAATGTATGTATATATTTGAAATGGTAAAAAATGAACAAATATTAATTTCTGATAGGCATATTAGGAAGAATGGGGCTATGAAGCATTTGATAAAATGGTGGAATAGATAATTGGAGTATATTTGTTGTTTTTCTATCATTTTTAGCGATTGGTATAAGGGCATTGGAGAGGGAGTTGGAATGCAATAGACATTTAAGAGAGAGGTTGGTATTCAAATGATAACCCTTTGAGCTATTCATTTAACATTCAGCAATTATCCATAAACATTTTGAATAATATACAAATGTCAAAATAATACTATACTTGTTGACGGATGACTCATATCTGACTGAAGGCCAATGCGAGGAACGTCACGAATGGAAAGAAAGAAACGACGGAAAAATTCTGTTATGGTTTTTCGTAACAAAATTTTATTAAGGTTTTTTCGTAATAGAATTCTGTTACGTTTTTTTTTTTAATAGAATTCTGATTACAGGTTTTCGAGTCTGTTTTGGCATGTTGGAGTTTGGACACTATTTATAGGGATCATTGTAAATCTATTATTAGGATCATCATTATAGTGTGGATTCTATTGTTTAAAGAGAATTTTAATAAAGCTTTGGCCGTTTTGTAGAATAGACATGCCGCCGAATATGTAATTCTTCTTCTTCCTCCTCCTCTTCGTGTTTGCTCTTTCTTGTGTCTTTGTCTCTGCGCGATCTCTTTCTCTGTTCCTCTTCTTCTGTATTAGAGGTTGCCCCCCTCTTTGCGCAATAATACTTAATAAAACTTCATTAATTCACCAACATCATTATCCAGAAGTTTCATGTACATAAATTGATTTAGGAGTTAATACTCTCATTTGTATTTGTACCACCAAATGGTCATGTACTTATGCATTTGTTATGATTTTGTGGTGCTCACACCATTTACAGCTACTATTTTATGGTTGAGGACATGTTGAACCATCATGCAGTGTTATTATCTTATTTGTTTCTTTTTTGTCATCATCAATTGGAATCAGTGTTTGGACTTTTCCATTGAGGTTTTCCCATTCATAGTTGACCTGAATGGACAACATATTATGATATCATATTATAAAATAATTTCACATTGAATTAATGATAGTATATCTCTTTTGCACATATGCTTGACATCTTATAGGAAATATTAAATGGGAAAATGATGAATATCTAGACCACAAAATATTTCTAACGTTCATATTGCTGCCTCTTATTTTTACAGTGCATCAAAATTTGTGTTACTTTTTTTAAACTATTCTTGGCCCATTTTAAAAGTGATTTGAAGGATTAAAACTATTCTTTTCATATTATCAGTGGAATAGTCTTTCATAGAGGTTGATGGCCAAATAAAATCCATGTAGCTATCCTCAAATAGTTGGGATTAACACATTTATTGTTGTTGCTCTGATTTTTTTCTCCTTTTTTTCATTAGTTAACATATTTGCTTTGTTCATTCCTCCAGAATTTTTTGATAACTGCAATTATACTTGCAAACCAGATAGAGATTTTGGCATTTGGATGGCCTCTGAGACACCTTGTACAAGTTTAAAAGGGGAAAAGATTTGTGGCAAGAATAAAGTTCATAATGAAATTCATTCAAGGGAATGCCAAAATTGCTCTTATGAGTCCGATGGTAAATTCCCTTCTCAGAGTGTTAATGGCTCTACAAATTTGAGCGAATGCTTTCATAAAGGGAGTGATCATAATCATGGTTCATTAATTGCTAAGTCCAATCAATTAGATCTTCCCTCTGAAACTCCAATCCCTAGACCAACATCTGAAGTGCGAACTGTTACCAATACTTCTGAAAAAGCTTGTCTGAACGAGGAACATGATTATTGTGATGCATACTGTTCTGGACACCTCCAACAGTGTTTGAAACATGAAAAGAACAGTACATTAGAAGATCTGTACTTGCAAGAAGAGTATGATGAGGATGATGATGATGATAGTGATTGGGAGCCTGTCAGTCCTTTTCTCATCAGAAAGTGGTTTTGTACTAATTGCACAATGCCAAACTTTGATGATGTTTGCCATTGTGAGGTTGGTACTCTTACTTTGTACCTTATTCACTAGTTGTCAAAATTTTGGCTTTGTGTACATGCTACTTTTTTGAAGGTATGTGGGGAGGATAGAGAATGCGAGTTGCTTAGGCTTGGTCCTTCTGTACCTCCTGTACAGCAAGAAAGTAAGCTGGCCATTAACTCTGGTGGAAGTTATAGCCACCAAGGTATCTTCTGGTCTACTTGTGATCACAAACTGCTATATAATTTGTTATTGAATCTAGTATGTTCATGAGTCATTCAGTAATCAGGCTTTGTATTGCCTGTTGTCATACTTCTTTCTTTGGACACACTTGGAATGGTGTAATGTAATTGGGTGGGCGGTCGATTTTCTATTCAATTGTAAGCTGCATTTTATTAATAGCTTTATTCCTGAAGCTTGTGAAGGAACTAACTCTTTGCTGCTTTTTTTTTTGAAATATGAATCTCTGGAGATGCATGTTTTGCAATGAAGAATACAGTTGCTTTATTAGTTTCTAATCTTTTTTATGGTGCCTGACAGAACTCATATAATGCAAAGTAAGTCCTATTTGGTTTGATTTGGTTTAAACATCCTTAAACAAAAATCGTTGAGATTGTGCCATTGGTTGCTTTAAGAAACAATTTGCAGTTTTTAAATTGAGGATGAGATCCTGTGAGACTAAAGTTATAAAAAAAGAAAGGCCTAATTGATGTTATGCATATTATTATGCCCCTTCTGTTTTTAAATTTTTTTTTTTTGAAAGCCTCCAATTGTTTTGAAGGGGAGGCTTGACACAACAATGGTAAAGTTGTGTTGTTGTGGCTGTGTGACTTTGAGGTCACGGGATTAAGTTGGGGAAATAACCTTTTGCAATGTAGAGTAAAACTACGTACAATAGATCGAATATGGTCCGATCCTTTTCTGGACTCCGCATTGGTAGAAGCTTCGTATACCGGACTGCCCTTTTAATACCTCCAATTGATTTCACTACATCCATATTGTTTCCTAATTACAACTTTATAACCCCTTATCAAAATCAATAATGAGAACATGAGTGTATTTGTTTTTTAATATAACCAAAAAACTTTTTTCACAAAATCAAATGATGTTTAGAATTGATCTTTTGGAATTTCTTCATGTAATTGGTGCATGAATTTTGCAAATTGTGCAAGAAATATTGCAGATTGAACTTGAAGTATCTATTATTATCCTTACATGTGGCTGCATATTGTGATTAAACAAGAAAACAAGTGAACATCATCTCGCAGTAATTAGTGTAAAAACTATAGATGTTCATTGTCTTTGATTGAATTAGGGCAAAGAATTTGATAATATACTCGTTCATGTTGTCTACAACATCTTAGTGATTTATTGTTATGAATCTTAACTCATAGACCCCAAATATTTGGAATAATCAGTTCTTGACGATGGTGGATTTAATGACATTTCTTTCTTTTGTACAAAGCTGGTTGGTAGTGTCTTGCTCTAAACTCAGGATTTCCTATTTGCTAGTGTTATTAGAAGCTTTCTTCTTCCAGTGTGCAACTGTTGTTGCCTTGATAGATATGTTGAGGCATATAAGCTTCTGTTGAACAGCTGCAATGAGCTACCTTGTTGATAATATTTTCCTTATACATGCACAATGTTCCTGTAGATTTGAGCTCAAAATCAAGAACGGCTATTGGGTTTGATGAGAGAATGTTGCTTCATTCAGAGGTTAGTACTTATGCTAACTGTACAGTTGCATTTTCCTTTTATGTTTCAGTTTTAGTTTGTCTGAGTTTCTGCTAGGGCATCTATTAACTTACATCAGTGTGGGCTTCTGTAGGTTTTTGGAATTTGCTTTATATTGTTTGTAAAAATGTTTATGCCCTTAATTCTCATGCACCCAAAGTGAGGATGACCAATGTTCTTCAGCTGAGAGTATGCAAAATTTTGCTGAGACGAGATAACCTAGGTCTTCTTGGAAGAGGATCAAGAAGAAGGAAAGTAATCAAAATTAAACTTAGTTGATTCTCGTTGAGAAAATATTGCCTTAGACTTTGCAACTTTTTAAACTACTATAAGCATGGCCAAAATCTTAAAATTTGTTCTATTTTATAAAATTCCTTAAATCACTCCATAAATACTGAACTCATTTCTAATACAGTCCACGGTAGGCATATTCCTGTACAAACTCTTGATTAAAATTGATTAATTTGGTACACAATGACTTATTCATAAATCTAAAATATTTAACTAAGCCAATTGCTGCAAACATTTGCATGGCATTACTTCTCTTCTTTGATGATGCAGAGCCAACCAATTCAGGTTTCTCATCTGAAGCACATAACTTTACTTCCCTTTTTTAAAAATATGCCTCTCCTCAAGCATATAATTGAAATAATATTTTGTTGAAAACATAAGCAACTCATTCATTTTGTTTTTTCAAAAAGCTCCTGTGATATATGTGTCCAACTTAGCCATGCAGCCGAAATAGTAGGAGTTTGTCCCATACATCTTTTCCTGTCATTCAACTTGGTAAAACTATCACTAGTAATACCGGTTTATTATGATCAATTTTAATTACATAAGGAAGTTTCCTTTTCCTTTTCCGCTAAAACCTGCTCTAATTAATGCAACTTGTTGAATTCTGTAATTTATTGATACCCTTTGAAGTTCTTCATATCATTTAACTAATATTCATGTGATCAGGGCTATACCTAGTTACTTGCAAATACACAGACTTTTTGTAGGTGTTATTTCTTGATGTTCAATAATCAGATATTTTTTTATTGGGAGCCTGGGGGACACCTTCAGTTTTTTTTTGTTATTGTTCTCTATGTTACCTCTCTTATGTAATTTTGTTATTTTTACTGCTGTACTAGGTTGAGATGAAGTCACACCCTCACCCAGAAAGACCTGATCGTCTTAAAGCAATTGCATCTGACCTTGCTGCAGCAGGTGATTCTGTTCATAGAGGAAGTGTTTATAGCTATCATTGCTGCTTGCTTTTTTCCCCCCTGCTGAACAAATTTTTGTTTAGCTCAGTATTAATCCGTTATTCCTTTGTAGATGCTTCTTGGCCTAACTGTAATTTCTATATAAATTCAGGGATATTTCCAGGCAAATGCTATGCAATACCAGCTAGAGAAATAACAAAAGAAGAACTTTTACAGGTAATCAATTAATTGCAATAGCTTTTATGGACATTTACATTAGAGCCGTTAATTTGAGTTGGGTCCGTCAGGTTGATCTGCCCCGCTAAACAATTTAAATGGGTTGGGTTGAAATTTTATCAATCCAAGCCTGCATAGGTTGACCCGCCTAGGGCTGCGGCCCGCACGGATCGACCTGTGACGAGTTTGGGTTGGCCCGCGGGTTGAGAAACACAAGTTTTATTTCAATTTATTATCTTTCTTTATTATAATTTTGAAATGAAAATAATATTTTTCATCGAACATGAGTACTCATTTGTATCTATTTATATTTAAAATATTTATTTATGGATACATTTGATTGTTGAAACCTTTCCGAAGTAAATTGTTGAAGACATATTTTTTTTTAATTTTTGATGGGCCCGTGGGCTGCCCGCCTTAGATTGAGTTGGGTTGAGGATTTTCTAATTCACCAAGATGACTGGTCCGCTTGCCCCGCCTCGCCAAATCGCTGGCCCACCACTGACTGACCCACCCTACCACAGATTGACCCGTCTGACAGCAGCTCTACTGGTTTTCACTGGAAAATTATTTTTGAGATAATATGGTATAGTTTGTCTTATTTAATTACTTGCTGAGGATCAAGACATCTAAAAAATTATCCTTGGTTAACAAGACGTGCTATGAAGGTATTCTACTTAGAACATGTTCAAGTTCTTTTATATTGCTTTTTTTGGGTCAAGTATGTACCACATTAATTTAATCTAAAATGATTTTCTTTTTAGATTTGTTCATATGAATCCTTTTCATATGCTTGCTGAGAACTTGCAGGTTCACACTTTGGATCACATTGAAGCAGTTCAACATACATGTCATATGCTTGCAAGGTAGTTACACTGTCTGCTTTCACTTGTGGGACAACATTGCTTTATTTATGTAGCGCACTCGCAACTAATCTGCTTCTTATTGTCAAATTTATCCTCTCTGTAGCATGGCTTTCTTTGAATCTTTCCATTTGCTTCATTTTTTTTTTCAGTTAAATCAACTGCATCAAATTTAGTTTATTTTACATTCTTTAGCATTGCTTTAGTATTGATGCAGTGAGACTGCATCTTGAAATCATTCTAACAATGATCAGATAGATGCCAAACATTACAGTTATATTTGGCATAGACTCAGATTTTATGTTCCAAAATATGATTATTTCCTCTTGGTTTTAACTGACAGTTACTTTACTTCTGACACTTACGCCAACAAACATTCAGCATGTGCTGCTAGGCTTGCAGCAGGATTATGTGCAGACCTTGCTTGCACAATATTATCTGGTGGTTCCAAGAATGGTTTTGCTTTAGTATGTTGTTCAATTTCTCTGCTTTTCAATCTGTAATGTTTGATGATTCTTCTGTTAATCACTTGTCTACTTTCAAGAAAAATATCATACATGTTTAATTTTATAAGCTATCTGCTTTCGATTTTTGTAATTTATTTGCTGAATCTGATAATCTGTTAGGTTAGACCACCTGGGCATCATGCAGGTGTTTCACAAGCAATGGGCTTTTGCCTCCATAACAATGCTGCAGTTGCAGCATTAGCTGCTCAG
This sequence comes from Kaempferia rotunda, assembly GCA_037177415.1. NCBI lineage: Eukaryota > Viridiplantae > Streptophyta > Magnoliopsida > Zingiberales > Zingiberaceae > Kaempferia > Kaempferia rotunda. The sequence goes on along the minus strand of JBAMIB010272242.1, from coordinate 14,684 downwards.
CGTGCTGGCGCTCAGAAAGTCTTGATTGTTGATTGGGTAACCGTCTTTCCTTTCTATGGAGCCTTTGCTTGCTAATTTTCAGTTGGATAATTTATTAATTTCCATGACCTTTGAGCTACAAGAGAAAATATTTCTTCTTTAAATTTAAGATCTGTTTTCATATTTTGGTTGCAGGATGTGCATCATGGAAATGGTACCCAAGAGATATTTGACGACAAAAAATCGGTTAGTTGTATTATGAGTAATTTTAACTCCACTTTATTGCTCGATAAATACATCCAATTGTAACTTGTTCAACATCAACAAGCCATGTTAGTCCCAATTATTTTGCATTGGCTACAAAGATGTTATCCCTCCATTGAATATCCCTATTTCTTAGATCTTGTAATTTCACTTAGCTAGCTTTCGTGTCTCCTTTTACCTCCCATGGTTTCAACTCTAATTACATCAACTTCCTCCAGTTTTAACATTTTAATGTAGAATAGATTTGTGAAATGGTTTCAAAATATCTGTTAGCTTCTTTGATATAACTTGTAGTCTAACTTTTGTGGGAGGGAGGACAGATAACTCTCTATATCAATGCTGAGAGAGGCCCTTATTTATTTTATTCAAACTAGTCTTTCCGTGCAAGGCCTTTTACAGCTAAAACTATGAAATGGCTTACCTCCATACTATGGTACTTTGTTTCATGTTTTCACCACTGGGTAGGTAGATAATAAAATATATATTATATTTTTCTATTTATAGCTGAATCATGAGGAATTTGAATTGAAGTTGGTGGTAGAGTTGCAGAGGCATGCTCATGCAAGGAGATGGAGCAAATTGGGATGTAGTGACTTGGTTACTTATAACATAGCATACATGTTATTATGTATTAATTTTCTTCCGCATTGAATAACCATTTGTGATAATTAACTTCTCTGTTTTCTCAATTCTATTCTCTGGGATTTCGCTTGATGGCTAATAACTTCTATTTGATATTTAGGTTTTGTACATATCACTGCATAGGCATGAAAATGGCAGGTTCTATCCTGGAACTGGAGCGGTTCATGAGGTACTTAATCCACAAAATTTAAGAAAAATGCTTATATTTTGTAATTAAGTGGAGATATATAATTTTTTGAGAGTATATATATATATGCCATTAGTATTCAAATTTATAGTGATAGATAACTTTGAGATGATTGGAGAGAGTAGGGAAAAAGACAAGACCTAATAGAGACAATGATTGAAGAGAGTAGCAAAAAAGACTTAAATTGATAGGCACAATTCTTTTAGCTTTTTTGTGTTTAGTTTTGCTTCTAAATTGGCGCCATAAATACTTCAATAAGATAACTTGTGTATTAATTGACATTTGCTACTTGCAGGTTGGCAATATGGATGGTGAAGGATTTTCTGTAAACATACCGTGGAATTGTGGAGGCGTGGGAGATAATGATTACATTTTTGCATTTCAGCATGTTGTGATTCCAATAGGTCATTTTCTTTCTTTGTCCTTGTTGTTTGTTGATAACTTGTATGAGCATATAGATGAGAACATCAAGGTTTAGCTGTCTTTTGGTTACATGGATTTAAACTCTCTTTCAATAACAGGAGCATGATTTGGAGCTATCAACACTCATTTATAGTATTACAAATATAAGCACTAGACTTCCAAAACTCTACCTTGTTCTCAATCAAACAATCTTATCTTGGCATATTGGGGCTACATAAAAGTAATATTTTCCTTTATATGGTCTGCTTTGATTGGGAGTCTAGAAAGAAAAAAAAATGCCTGCAAAATTTTACATTTTGACAGGATCAAGTTCTCACCTTTTATTTCTCCCGTCTCATTTGAACGCCCAGAGACAAGCAGCAAATTGTTTCATCTGTTGATCATGTGCTTATTGTTTTCTTTTTGTCTTATTTACTTGTACACTGTTTTCTTTGGCCCTTTCTGACAAATTGGCCATGCTTATTTGCAGCTCTTCAATTTGCTCCGGATATTACAATTGTTTCAGCAGGCTTTGATGCAGCGCGTGGTGATCCTCTTGGCTGTTGCGATGTAAGGGCTATTTATAATTTTCTTTTACATTTTAAGATTATGCTTATGAAATATTAGGCACCAATTAAAAACTTACTCTAAGATTCCATTTTGTCTTTGCTCCATTCAAATACCTGTTTACTTATCTTATACTAAATTGTAATTACTTTTTTTGTCTGCTATAGTTGAACTCACATTTTAACTTTTGAGGTTGAGAGCAATTTGAGTTAAAGTTAATAAGTTCTTTCACTCTTTTAATTAAGAAAAATGAAATTTTGTATCAAGTACTATTTTTCTATAATCTCTCTGTACATAAATGTCTCGTAGTGTCCATTGCTAGTTGTTTTTATTACTAAATGGTGTAGATAGAGCATCACTACATTGTGCAAAATGTCACTAAATTGTGCGACTTTAATATCAAAATTTTACTGTTGTTTCAGGAGGTCAAAGAGTATGATGCATTGTAAAATTATACTGTGTTATGTTTCTAGGGAAAATAGAATTAAGTTGCACTATAAAGTTAATAGCCTGTGCACTTGTAATAGGTGACCCCTGCTGGATATGCTCAGATGACACACATGCTTAGTAGCCTCTCTCAAGGGAAATTGTTGGTCATCCTTGAAGGAGGGTTGGTACCTCTGCATAGTAGAGTTTTACATGCTAACTGTAAACTTATTTATTGTTCTTTTTGCAGCTACAATCTTCGTTCAATATCTTCATCGGCTACTGCAGTGGTCAAGGTATCTTTGTCTCGTTTGATCAACTTCTCTAGCATTGTATTTTTGTTAGTTTGTAAGAAACTGCATCTGCTTATTTTTAGATTTATCTAGTAGGAGCTAGTCTTTTCAGTTTTTTTATGTATTAGTCTCTTAATTTGTTGGTGCATTTGGATATCACATCAATGTGACGATGGGATATAATGATATATTAAAATCGAATGGAAGAAATAATCAACTGCAGATCCAAATCATTAATGCTATTTGCTGGGAGACATATTATGAAGTTTTGAAAACTGACTGAATAAATAATTTTTTATGCTATTTATTCTTATATCCACAGAAATACCATCAATGATCTGTTGAGACTATTTATAAAAACTCACTCCAGCGCAAGTGCTAAAAAATTGTAATCTTAAATTGTTAGCCTGTGTATCAAACATAGTTCTTCTTAATGGACAGAGACTTTGGAATCATTCTTGTTGAGTAACTAGTTTAGCAGATCTATCTATTAACATGATTTTTTAAGCAAACATGAATAAATTGTGTTGACCTTTCTTTAGCAGATACTGTATTTGTGATCATGGCGAAGTTCCTTAATCTCTTTTAGTTTTCAATCAAACAAAGAGTGCATGGTTATTTTGTTAATGCCTCTCAGATTAGTAGTGCATGGTGTGCTTAGTCTTTGATTACCAAACATAAGAAGAGAAATGTTCTCTTATTTTTCAGGTGTTACTTGGGGAAAATCCTAGCAGTCGGATTGACAATATGCCATCAAAAGCAGGCTTACAAACCGTTCTGCAAGTAATGCAAATTCAGATGAAGTACTGGCCAATTTTGAAACCAAACTTTATGATGCTTCAATCTCAATGGAGTACTGTTACTTCTGCTATCAGTGAGTGGTTACGTTGAATTCTGTGTTGATTAAATTACAGCTTAGTATTTATTTATCATTCTTTGATTATGAATTGAATAGATTATATATTTCAGAGGAATTCTTGAGGGAAAATTTTGATTTCTTGAATTATTTTCCAACAAGGGAGATACAGACAGAATTATCATTATTAGGATAAAAGGTGAACGATTGAAACGGATTGCGTATGTAGTATTATGTGTTCGTCCTGTGAACTAAGTTAATAGTTTCAATTATTTTTGATCTATTATTTAATAAAGAGATATCAATTAGTGTGTGTGGTTTAAATGGAATAGAGGCGTGTGATTGTTTAATGACTCGCATGCCACACTATATTGGTTAAACTGCTAGATTTTTAGTAAACAACGCATGCTAAAATTTTATGTCGCAGAGATGAATGCTAAGATGAATTTGTGATTATTAGAAAAGTTACAATAAAAAACATACTGTCAAGTAGCTATAGCTATTACGTATAATTAATAGGTAGGCCTGCCAATAGTAGGCACAATTGGATAAATCGATATAAAGTGAACCTGAAACATGATTATATAAATATAGAAATGTGAATTATGTATAGAGTAATTTTTTTAGAGATTAAGAATAGATGTGAACTCCCTCATGGTTGCATGAACTGAATAAGGGAGAGTACCCACCGAGTGAAATGTGACATAAAGAGAAGGCATCCTGGAGGGTGCTAATTCAATGTGACTACATGTCTAATCTTCTAGACAGAAATGAGTCACCATAGAAATGGTCACTGTAAATTTACCTATATGAACCTTTTATTTTATTTTATAACTTACTGCCATTTATAGGAATACCTTATGATCTGCCATTCTAACTGCCTCTCATCGGCTTAATTTAAACTCATCGGTAATGTTTCATGTTTTCTACCAGAGGATCTATAGAAAGTTCATACTGGGTGGTGTCTTATATGGATGAAACTTTCTTCTGCTCTTGTTAGGAGATCAGATTAAAAGGCGGCAACATCCATTGGGTCCAGTATGGTGGAAATGGAGAAGCAAGAAGTTCATATACAAACGCCTCTATGGCCAGCCATATCCCAGGAGGCATCTATCGTTCAGAGGACTTGGTTGATGCTGCAAGCCTGGCTGAGAATTCAATCTATTGACTAGCTGCAGATATATCTGCCCAGTTTTGCCTTCGATTTTGCTCATTGATGTTTAGCCACTAGTTATATGCCACAAACATACTGAGTCCAGATCGATGCAACTGCGTTTCATGTGTAACCTGTTTTATTTTTGCAAGCTTGGTCGTGCTTAATCCTTCGTTAGAAGATCTACGCCTAGCTTATGAGTTTATAAAGAACAAGTTGGAGATTATACTCTTTAACAGTAGAAGAGATATTTGAACAACGCCAAGTAAATTAAAAATAGAAATAGGAGATAAAACAATGAAGAAAACATAATATCGTTTGCCTGCTTGAAAGAGGGCCAAGCATTTTGGTATACATGTAATGAACAAGAGAGCTCGATTCAGATTCATCTACATCGTTCTGGCAGGATGAAAGTCGAACTCATCTCTAGTTGGCCCCTACTGCTCGAATAGTACGTTCTACTTGTCGAGTTGTTGTCTTAACAACGTACTAAATAACCATGATTATCTTTGGGTATTTAGAAGAAAATTTGTTAGTGGCTCTTGCAGTGTTCGTATGACAAATGCATTATTGACTATATCGCAAAGGTGTTTCTGGCTAGGCGTCAATTCAATTCCAAAATAAGAAACACAACAATCGAATAAGCCCCCGTTTCCTATTTTGTCTGGCCATTAAAACGGTCAAGTCAACGGTTTCGTACTTGTCCAACCCAACCGATACTCTCTTTCGTGACAGCGACACGGATCATCAAGCCTTATATATTATAACGGAATATCCGAAGCGGGATATGCTATTTTGTTATCACAGACTGTTTTCCGTTCAGTGCCCACTCGTACCCATGCGATGATTCGCCACAAATTCCGGGACCCACACACGACCCCGACGGACACTTACGATCCAATAATAATTGCCCAAGTGTTACAGTAAATCTATCTGTACGCGCCCACAGAAATACCAAGCATATGGTTCGTGCTAAAATGGGATGCTAATGGGTCCTTCATTTTTTACTGGTTATTAACCAATGATAAGAAGGTAAACAAACAGGCGTCGGATTCCGTGTTAACATTTATGTAAGACCATAGAATGCGAATGAGAGGGCCTGCATTTTGTTTCCCTCTCTCTCTCCTTTCTCCGCATCTGTCCTCTTCCTTAAACTATTTCCCTTCTCCTTCCTTCCGCTTTCTTCTCCTCCCTTGGTCGCATTGTCGCTGCCTCCGCCGCCACTTCACCCCAGGTTTCTCTTCCGGATCAAGATACAGCTTTCCACCATGATGGATGAATCTTCAGTCGAGGCGTCTCCCTCCGCCGTTGATTCTCCGCCCGTCTCCGACGGTGACGGCCGCGTCTACCTCATCCCGTACAGGTAACTGTTATTCGCTGATCCATGACTATCCTTTATTCTGTATGCTTGATCTCTCCTTTCATTTGGATCCCTCCGTGGTTTATTGCCTTGGGATTGATTTCGTGAGTGGGTTGACGGCCAGGTGGTGGAAAGAGGCGAAGGACCCACAGCCGGGGAGTGGACTGAGGGGGGTTCCCTATGCCGCGTGTCAGACACCAACTTCCTATGGCATGAAGATCATTAACAACTTATTTGGCTCGGATCTGGTGTTTAATCTCCGGCGAGATGGTGATTTGAGGGAGGATGAAGACGATGGAAGTCGGGGGCGGTGCTATGCTTTGATTGGCTCAGATTTGTGGGCGCAAACGCTCAATAGGTATAGACATTGTTATCTCGGCTTGAAGCATTTTATAAGGATTTTCTTTTTTGAACTTGAAGTGTTTTCTACGTATTGGTTTATCATATGATCACCTTATTTTGGCTTCGCCAGTGAGTAGTCACTATCCATCATTTCAAGTATTTTGCTAATTGCTGAAGTGTTTTGCTTGGGTTAGGGTTTATCCAAGTGTGTCTTTTTGGGAACAGGTAATTTAGGTTACGCTTACATTGCCTGAGGTGCACAGAAAATATACTAGAGAGTTCACCAGGCAGTATTGGTAGCCTAGCTTCAGTTTTTCACTGTCAAGTACTGATACTTGCAGTTTCAATTAGCTCATCACATATGTAATTAAACATTGGGAAGATAAGCAAATATATAGTGACCCAAAGACTATTAGAGAATGTTACTTGTCATGAAATTAATATGGTAGAAAAGGTGCATTTGCATTTGTATTTGCATCCTGGGTGCTTTGATAATAGAGTCCATACTGCTTTCTTGATGGAGTATACTAAATCACAGTACAGTAAAGTACAACTACTATCAAATGAGAAACTAAGAAGACAAAACAGTAAACAGGAGATAAAATTCATTCCTTTTGTTGCAAGACATCGGAAGGGCTTGCATGTAAATGGCTGGTTGATGACATGAAAGGGACTTTACTAGAGTGGTTTGATCCACTTAAATGCAAGTCAATATATAAATATAGAAAGTCTTATATTCTCACAAAAATCTTCACTTGAGCAGACAGAATGTTGAATTTGAGAAATAATTCATCTTACTTTAAATTGCAAAACAACAATGGCCAAGAGGTTTAGGTGCACCATCACCTACTTTACCAAAAATATTCCTTTCTCAATCAACTTATACTCAATGGCTAAACTAGATATTTGATGATTCTTGAATGTTATTTCACACTTTGACTATCATGATTCTTGTCTAGTAATATGGTCAACATGAGGCTTAATGTTTGGAATGGCAATAGATTGGCATTTTCAGGTAGCTGTCACTGCCTAACTCATTTAATCAAATATAGATACATGTTTAATGAGTTTGGAATGGATAATTCACAATTACTTGTCACTGTTACACGTATTGGCTTTCTTTGTCATGGATAATGGAAGTTTCACAATTACTTCCACCCATTGTTATCTCTTCTTAATACAACTTAACATGACCAATAAACCATGGTCTTGCAGTTGACTCTAACTTGGTAAGGCAATATATAAGTTTTGATGCGTCTACGGAAGGACAAGTATATTGACATGAGCTTGAAATATATTTCTTTAATTAAGTGCTTCTACAGTTCCACTAGATATTTTACCAATTGATCCAATCTCTAAATTGTTCTGTAGTCATATTGTTTAAAATTGCCTTGTTATCTTGCCAATGTAATTAAGCAAACAGCTAGCAATTGTGTTTAATTATTTCTCTCATGGTTTATTCATGAAAAAAAAAGTTTTCTTAATCTCTCTTTCTGAGACTTGTTCAAATCCCACTTGTACCTGCTGTCTAATATACCAAAGTTTTATTAGACACCTTGTGCTTTGTGCATGAAACAAGTTATTTTGTCCCCTCGGGGCGGTGCGATGGTTAAGGCATGGGAGGTTGCCACATGAGGTCTAGAAGTCGAAACTCGGCGTGCCCGAGCATATACCTCCCCCATGTCTTAACCATTTGCACTTATGGCTAGTAGCCACCCGTGATTTACCTCCTCCGTGTTGGCCTGGGGACGGGTTGGCGGGGGCGCTGGGGGCGAGCGATTTCGCCTTTTGCCACATGAAACAAGTTATTTTTCCTCTCCATCAAGAATCTTTCTCATTTATTTTGTATTTGTTGTCTAATAAAGAGCATGCTCCTGCTTCTGCAGTCCACATCTTAAATGGGAACTTCCCTCCTAGATGGACACTTAACCTGGAAGTTGTCTTAGCCTATTCTTCTCCTTGACATGCTATTTGAGCTAAATGTGAACACATTTTGAGACTAGGGAGTATATAAATCTGGAGCTTACTTCTATAGTCCTACATGGGCTGGTCAGGACATCCTGACCATGTGTTTAAGAGAGTAGAAATTTCTCTTTAAATGAGTACTTATCTGGGGTGTGGGTTTTGCTCATACTGTATGCTGTTGTTGTCAAATGTGATTGAATCAAATGGCAAGCTTAATTCATTTTGAGTTCAATCCTTAATTCGTATTATTTTTTAGACTGCAAAAATATTAAGTTATTTTCCCTCTTTGTAGCTTGTTAATATAGGTTTTACTGCAGGCAAACTGACAGTGATTTGACTGTGAAGAAAAATGGGAGCTTTCTGTTCACTGAAGATAGCTCAACTGATGTTTATCCTTTGATTCTAAGGATCTCAGTTATCCGTGAAACAAACATTCTCATAGTGAAGATTAGCAAAAAGGTATCTGTCAATACTTTGATCTCATTGTCAGTTTGAACATTCTGGTGTAGCTCTTTTTTTTTTTTTTTCTTGCATACTATGATTGTGAATCATTTAGGTGTCACATGCTAATGTTGACTCTCATATGAGACTGAGTTTAGAGTTGAGTATCAACACTTTTCTATATTAGAAAATAAAGATAAACCATCTGAAATGCTATTAAGAAGATGCTCCCATACTTAATGTACAGGAAACAGAATATCAACTGCAACTAACCTATCAAATAACTATTTGATAATTTACAATTATTCCTTAGGGCTAATTGCTAAGTATGAACAAGTGCTTTGAGTCTCAGTGTGGGTTTTTCATTGCTTTGGCATTTCAAACATGCGTAGAAAAACACTTTAGCTAGCTACATTGCATTATTGAAAATACAACAGTTATCTTCCTTTGCGAAGTATTTGAATATATATTGCCATCTTAAATTGTTTTGAATATGAAGACACTGATTAATTTCTTAATATATTTTTCTTATTGACTTTCTAGTTATGGATAAGATAGATTTTTGTTTAAAATATTATTTAAATAAAAATAATATAGACTATTAAAAATTATAAAAGAATAATTGAATTGTAAAGTTTCAGTATGAAAATATTTTGAAATATAATTTTACAACAAATATCATTCTAATTTAGTATATAATAGCCAAAAGTTATAAGATAATAAAATCTGATTGTATTAATGTATATACATAAACTATTGACAGAAAATTAATATTCTAAAAATTGTAGTATAGGAATCTTAACTAACACAATATTGATAAAAATATTGGTTAAATATTTTCTTCTTTTGCACATTATATATTAATTCACTGCTTTTATCACTGACATTTAAATATTTTTATTTTTAATAATTGCTATACTATTAGATTAATTATAGATTTTATTATTTAATAATAGTATTCCTTATATATTGCTAATAATTTTGGCACTTTATGCTCATTTTAATAGTATTCTAAATGTTTTTTTATAATATTCTAAATGCTGCTTTTGAAAAGTATTTTCTTCTGTATATCTCTTCACCTGGTTTTTTTTTTTTTTGAAAAATGGTGCATTCCTAACCTGCATTGTGAAATATGCTTGGGTAAAATGGTGCTTTGAGACCAAAAGGAAATTTTGTAGTGTGCTCCCAATACCACTGCAATTTCTTGGGGCTTCCTTTTTCCATTTCAATTGACTCTTTTGGATTGGAAACTTGTCATGTCTAGTTATGCACTGCATCTGTGGCCACTATAGTAGCTTATCATGTCTTTGATGGTCACTTTAACTTAGTGCATAATTTTATGCTCCCTTGTGTTTACTGAATAGAACCCTTCTCTTAATTCTTAAATTCTTAGTTACTATGAGAAGCAAATACAAAGAGCATTTGATGGTCTACACTTGTACATGAGTTCTTTTGTTCCCAACTAATTTGTTCTTTCAGTAAGATATACTTTTGCTCTCTAACCATGCAAATGTGTTTGTCATATAGGACAATGCTGTTGAAAATTACAAAAGGGCAAGCAAGATTTTCGGCATTGATTCAGAACCTGTATGTTGTGTACATTAGAGAGATATATCCTCATTTCTGTCCTTGATGAGGAATGTAGTACGTCTGTGTTTTTTTTTCACTTTCATTTGTTGGGGTAGGTTCACATATGGGACTTCTCTGGACGAACAAATTTGATATTAATGGAAGAATGGAACAGGGTTCCTCTAGATTGTAATCCGAAATCAGATCAAGAGGTAAACTTCTTTTTCACTGCTTGATTATAGTCTGCTTTAAGTTTATCTTCATTGATTAACTTTTCTAATGTGCAGTGAGTGTGTCATATCATTTTTCTTATTTAACTTGTTACGGTAATATCAAAGATGGTGATGGTTACCTGGCCAGGTATCATTGCCTATGAATTGCCAAGTTGCAGATTACTTGAAACTTGAAAGTGCAGTACCTAAGCTTAAGCTATTTAACTCTGGTATATTGCTTTTACTGTCTACCTTTGATTTTAGTTGGGAGCAGTAGTCATATGCATAAGTTCCATCGCGGGAAGCATTCAAGTCTTGAATAGATCATGGCAATTTATATTTCATATGTTCTGGATGAACATGAATCTTCTCCATAAAGCTTGAGATACCTTTAATACCCGTAGTTCAATTGTTAGCCTAAAATTCTTAGAAATATTTTTGATTGGCAGCATGTGATGTTTAATGATCGAAATTGCAGCATTTTACCCTAGTGAGAGAAATGACTTGTAACATTAATCTTGTAAAATATTTGAGTCTATAAACTACCAGCGGATAATGCACCATATGGGGCTAAACTTGGTTGTAACTATTGAAGAGAATAGTAAGACTATATTTATAGACTCCTAATACTCATTTATTGACAAGTTTAGCTGAGGGTATAAGATTTCATTGTTTTCTATACTAGCTGGTAGGTTCTAATTTTCTCCAGTATGGTTTTGGGTGCTAACCCCTAAGGGCTTATTGTTGACATGATGAGAACAAACAATTTTTCTTTCAGGGCTTATTGTTGACATGATGAGAACTAGCATCACTTCTTTCTGTATGTGCTTGTGTATTTGTACTTGCTGCCATCAATATCTGCCATGTTGATTGACATTCCTAGTTTCCTTTTTCAACAACTCGTTATGAGAGGGATTTAGTACAATTCTCTTGCCACACACAAGCTTAAAATTGTTACAGAATTTGTTGCCTTTTTGCACATGGGTGCATTGCATTGTTGTCCTATCAAACTGTTAACATTCAATAATCTTATTTAGTTGCATTAATGAAATGCGTGAGAACTAGAATAATTCAGTTTATGGTTGGCCCGTTTGATTCTCTCAGTCTATTGGTTCATTTGGCTTATACAACACTTGCTCCTTGTTCAGTACGTCATACCCACCCAATATATCGATTTGTCTGCTTCACTAGATTCATTTGACCTATTTGCTTTGTCTGTCTCTTCTGACTCTTCTAGTCTGCCTATTCTGTTAATTTTGTTCAGCTTGTCAGATTGTTCACTTTATAACCGATCCATTTTCATTGACATGCCCGATCCTTGTGATCCATTTGATATGTCCATCCACCATTTTCAGGCAACCATGCCTCTCTTGTTCCCTCGACATGTTTGGTAGCTACTTGGTTTTCTCAACATGTTTCACTAATAACAAAGCCAAGCCAATACCAGTGAATCATATGTGTCATACTGGATCTCATCTCAACTCAGCTTGCACTAGAACAGCCCGCCTATATTGGATGACCTGGACTAGAATACATGTTCAAAGAAGTACTATAGCCACTTGGTTAGATAAGATAATTAAGAGTTTTGGTGCCAAGATGATTAAAGAGGCCTAACTAACTTTCTATAAAAAAAATGAGAGTTTTGATTGACTTTCTTTGATGTGTAACTGGGGATGGAAGAGGCCCCTGCAGCCAGTCTCAAATAGCCAAAACATTATTCTTATGTAGTTAGTTCTTTGTTCTTTTCATGTTACTATTACACTTCTTTGCTTTTGTATTGTGTTTAATAGATAAACTAAAAAACAAATCATTTGCTTTGTTGTTATCTCTTTGCAAGTGAATATGTAACCAGACTTGAAAATTTTATGCTTTTGTAACATTTTTGCTCTGTTATTTTCTGTACAGGTTCTTCTGGAAGTGCAAGTCTCTGCATTATTAGAAAACATGATCTGTAAAAGTGAAGCTAAGAAGGACAACCTACAACTAGATCAGTCTAAATTAGCTGGTTCCTGTTATGGTGACCCTCTTATGTGCAATGGATGCTTAGGATATTCAGATTCGGATCTGCAGAATGGGAGCTTCAAGGGTGGTGGTCTGTTTGGACTGAGAGGATTAGACAATCTTGGAAATACATGCTTCATGAACAGTTCTCTGCAATGTTTGGCTCACACACCGAAGCTTGTGGAATACTTTCATGGAAATTATCGTAAAGAAATCAATGCTCAAAATCCATTAGGCATGAAGGTATGTCATTGTTTGATCGATTCATACTAATTTGAATATAGTAGTTCTAATTTAAATAAATATTTGCCTTTCTCTTATAGCAACATTTGTGTTTTTGGTTGGTGAAAGTTTTGCACAATCAAGTTTCTCAATTTACTATATTCTTCACTGAGCCTGTACTTCTAAACAGGGAGAGCTTGCTATGGCATTTGGAGATCTCTTAAGGAACTTATGTACAGTAGATAGATTGCCTGTTGTTCCACATGTTTTTAAGGGGAAGCTTGCTCGATTTGCCCCACAATTTAGTGGCTTTAACCAACATGATTCACAGGTATTCAATCCTGGGTTACTGGTAACTTACTCTTGAATCTCCATAATTATAACTTAAAAATTGGAAATTGTTAGATGAAATAAACACTTATTTTGACATTTATGCTTGGTTTCATAGGAGCTTCTTGCTTTTCTGTTAGATGGACTGCATGAGGATCTGAATCGTGTCAAACACAAGCCATATGTTGAAGCTAAAGATGCATCTGGTCGTGCTGATGACGAAGTTGCTGATGAATACTGGGGAAATCATTTAGCTCGAAATGATTCTATCATTGTTGATATTTGCCAAGTGAGTCCTGTAGTTCTGCACTAAATGTTTCTCTCGACCAATTGTTCAACATTAGAAATTTGATCTCCCAATATTTTCTTGGAAATATAGAAATCGAGGTGATACAGTAGTTGATTTGGTTCTGTTTGTGTCAAAGCTTCTTATGACATGCATGACCTATTGGGATTATTGATTCTTCTTTTCATTTCTCACTTTGTTGCAAAAACGTTCTGAAAGAATTGATTTTCATTATGCTTTCTCAAACGTATCCTATGCTTTTTGTGGGTAATGTACTTTTACTAATCATACAAATCTTTCTATTTCTGATCTCTAGTAATTGGAGTTTCTTGTTCTTGGTTAACATTACAGGGTCAATATAAGTCCACTTTAGTTTGCCCTGTATGCAGTAAAGTGTCCATAACATTTGATCCCTTCATGTATTTGTCTCTGCCACTGCCATCAACGACAATGAGGACAATGTCTGTTACTGTTTTCAGTACCGATGGTAGTATCGAGCCATCAACTTACACAATTAATGTGCCCAAGTCAGGGAAATTGAAGGACCTTATTCAGGCACTAGGTGTTGCTTCTTCATTGAGAGATGATGAGAGTTTATTGATTGCTGAGGTGTGTTTTCTGAAACAAAAAATGCTTTATGTATTCAATCAATGAACTTTTAGTTTAGTATTGAATAACTAAGGCAAGCATCCACAGGTTTATGCTAATTGCATTATCCGTTTTCTGGATGAGCCATCAGATTCAATATCCCTGATTAGAGATGAAGATCGCCTAGCAGCATATCAGCTACCAAAAGATGCTGAAAAATCTCCATTGGTAGTTTTTGTCCACCAAAGATTGGAAGAGTAAGCTTGCTATTCTTTATTAATTCTACTTTCACTTGAACTTGTCTGGTTCGGACTTCGATCCCTGTAAAAAAATTTAGAAATAGTTGCATCAGATACTTGGATCAACATCCATATTGGATACTTGTACCTGAGTTTGAATTCCTAAGTTGCAAGTATGAACCTATCTTATTTTTCTATACTAGACTGATGCACATTACTTTGATACAAGGTGGAAGGGCTCTTTGAGCTGTTTTTTTTAAACAGCGTCACAGTTGCGTTGTTTTTTAAAAATCAACTCCATTTTCTAAAAATGGCTATACCATATAGTTTTTTTTTAAAACAACTATACGGTGGTGCTGT
>JBAMIB010272025.1:0-11745 GCA_037177415.1 Kaempferia rotunda | reverse complement strand
ATTAAAAAAAATAAATTGCATATAGTTAATAACGATAAAATAAACACATATAACGACGATATTTTTTTATTGTAATTAGAACTTCAACAATCATTAACCATCGTTGTTGTCATTGACGACGATACATATAACTGTCATTATTATCATTGATGACAGTGCCTACGACTGACATTTTTGCCATTAACGACGGTATCTAAATCTGTCGTTACTATCACTAATGATGGTAATGAATACTATCGTTAAGAACTATTAACCATGGTATTTTAGTTTTCGTCGCTAATCAATTCTTGATAAGTACTTTTAACTACAACTTCCTACAATATTTAATTTTACTGTTGATGAGCTTTAATAATGGGAATTGCCCCTTTAATGATGGAAAATTCTGTCGTTAAAGGGTATGTTTTTAGTAGTGCATTTTTCATTGTCGAACCTTCAGTTAGAACTTCCTGTTACCTAACCTCATGTTAGAACTTCCCATTACCTAACTTCTAGTTAGGGTTCTCATTGCCTAGTTAGGACTTCCTCGATCAAGTATTTGATCGTCGCTTGACTTAACTTCTCTCTTATATATTGGCAAACAAGCTTGAGTCAATCCAAACTTAGTCAACTTGATCAATTTTGATCCAAGGATGATTTCATCACTAATAACGGTGACATCCACCTACTTATGGATTAGGAAGTACTCGGCACAGACCCCGTGGGTCGGGCTAGTGGCTAACGCATGTGGTGTTGTCACCATGAGTTATGGAGTTCGAAACTCGACAAAGTTGAGAAAAAAAACCTCCTGCATGCGCTGGTTACTATCCTAATGGCTAGTAGTCTCCCGTGATTTACCTCCCCGTGTTGGTTTGGATTGGGTCAGCGGAAGCGCTGGGGGCGAGCGCATCGCCTTTTTGCCACTAGGAAGTACTCGGACAACATTAGTGTGAATTGTGTGGACATAACAAATGGGGATCGAATGGCCGAGCTAGATGAAGTAAATGTGATTCTCTCTAGTCTTACACAATTGCTAACATGGAGATATAACATAGTTCGACATCGATCCCCAAACTCCTACTTCATGATCTCTTTATCAGTCGTAAAATCCTCATACAATCTCAAGAAATATAAAGATTGCTAGAAAAGAAATGATCCAAGAATACAAGTATTCTAATAGGATTTATCCAACTATATTTTGTCAGCCTCCATATATAGCCTTCTAATTCTTTGTATATTTGTTGTCCAGCAGTCCGACTAGTGTGTCGTCATCAATCGACTAGTGCTTGCAATCCAATTATTATCACAGATCGATAGGTATTTTTCTACTTTCCATGTGGCCTGTTAGTCAATTGAAATTTACCATTAATCGACTAATGTCATTAGTTGACTACTAAATCGACTTAGCTACGGACAAAATCATTGTATTTATTGGATTCTCTTATCTAGTTGACTGATCCACTACTTTAAACCACAATCTCTAATCTATCACAATTTGAGGTTTTGGTTAGCAGTCAAACTAAGCCACTAGTCGACTAGATTTCATCACCAATAAATTGATCATCCTACATCCATTTGGGGTATTGGGTCCTTGGTCACCAATCGAATGTTGACCTTAACTAGGTCGAGTCCACCTACGGTACAGGTCACTCTGTTGAAGGTCGATTGACCGATTTCTTCTTATTAGGGTTAGTCCGTAGCGGAAATACAAACTAAATAAAACAAAGAACACAATACAAAAATAATGTTAATACAATTCGTTTACTTGGTATCCACCTCCAGCGGAGGTGACTAGTCCAAGGGTTCACGCGCGCACACAAGTCTTCAATATAAATCTTGTTTCTTCTCGGTGAAGTAAACCTCTCACAAGGTTATTCTTCCTCTTACAAGTAAGAATGAGATTGGAAGGAAGAAGAGAGCTAAAAGACTTGGACAAACTCATAAGATTAGCACTAGAGCATTGACCTCTTTTATGCCCAAGAGCCCTCCTTAAATAGGAAAGAGTGGAGCATGAAGTCCACTCAGCCCGACACCAGTCGACTGTCTAGTCGACTGGTGTAGCCGTTCACACACAACGGCTTCCCGTAGAATCCAGGATTCTGCCAACGGCTCTTTACCAGTCGACTGGCAGTGAGGTCAGTCTACTAGCTAGTTAATTGTCCTTCACAGCCGTCGAGCACAGAACCTTATGTGTGTTTCTAACCCTCGTACCAGTCTACTGGTATTTGTGTCAATCGACTGGCACATTACAATTCTCACACTCATTCTCTCCAGAATCGTCCTTTAAAGCCCTCTTCCTCGGTCTTCGTCCCTCGGATGCACTTGAGCCCACGGCTCCTCTCCGTGTCATCCTTCGCGTCGCCTTGAAGTCCACTTCCTCGGTTCCACTCTGTTGCTCCTCGTCCAGCGGTCCCTCAGATGCACTATCTTTCACCGACTCAAGGACCCGAGACTTTAGATGGGATATTCATGTGTTTCTCCAAGTTCTGTATGACTTAAACACATATCAAAGCAACATGATAATTAAACTTAAACTCTTGACACACACTTCAAAATATGATTACATCTGCACACTCAACACTCATAACGCACTAGAGTCTTTACCCTTGCAATTTGAATTTGCTCAAAACGCACCCACGTCCTTTAGATGCACTCGATCTCATAATTTCTCTTTGTCATCTTTCACACCTTTGCCTTTAAAATCTGCTTCCCTCTGACAATTGTCCTCGTTACCTCAATACTCCTTGTTCTACAATCTCTCGGTCTTTAAAATTTGCTTCCCTCTGACAATTGTCCTCGTTACCTCAATACTCCTTGTTCTACAGTCTCTCGGTCTATCTCATACAGTGTTCTCCGATCTCTATAGACCTCTATCCATCAAGCTGTCAACTTAGTCGTGTCAGATCAATGCTCCAAAGTTATTCCAGCACTACTTAAGTTGTCCTCGTATCCCTGAATGTACTATACCACCTCTGATTCATTGGATCACCAAGGCACTGAGTATATCATCTTGGTTGTGTAAATAAAGAGTTCTCTAAGTCCATATGTGTTGTTATAAGTCCTGCATACTTAAGCATATATATCAAATACACAATATGTCATTGAGTTAGGCATACATACACACGAATCGGGTTGTGCATGACATGCCTTTCAAGTCGAGCATGATATGTTTGTCAAGCTGACCACAATGTGTGTCGGGTTGAAAATACCTCAACATTTGGGCGTCTCTGCTAATGATCAAAATATCCTTTTTAACATCATAACATGCTTTTTTTTTTACCAAAATAATCCCCAATAATTAAAAATAGTTTAGGCGTATTTTAGTTAAGTTGATAAAAATTAGCAAGTGGCTTTTAAAATTTATTAAATACACTTATTTTTCATTCCTCGTACCTCATCCAAAAAATCTTACAACTATCATTCTCTTTTGTCATCTCAAATCTCACGTTCTCAATCTTTATTCTCTTAATCTCTTTAATTTTTCTTTTTTATTTATATATACAGATTATTTGTTTTATAATGTCACTCTCTAAACTCACAAAGTTGCCAACGTAGCCACAAGAACAACAAGATCCCATTACCACAACTCTTCACATCACAGTAATACTTTAGTAGTTGTTGTTGTTATTATTACTATTATTATTATTAGAATACTTTTATTAAATAAACAATTTTTAATAATTCAAGTGCTTGAGTACAAGCAAAATCAATATCCATGAAATTTAAGATATTCCACCGATGCACAGGTTGAGTCCCCAACGTGAATACTAAAGTGCATCGTAGGCATTGTCCGTCAACAACCAATATAAACTTGTAACAAAGACAAAAGTGTCGTTAGGTAATTATGGTCACAAGTGTCATAATTAGGTCAAGGACACATTTTGTATCATTTCCGAAAAATAATTGAACAAAAAGTCAAATGTAAATGTTATAAAAATTGAACAAAGAGAGAGAAAAAAAAAACATCCTTGGTGTCAAATTGTAAGCTGTAAAATACGTATGTAAGTTTATCAATATAAGTATTTTTTTAGACTGAGCTAAGCCAAGATAGCCCCAATCTTAGATCCGTCTCTAATAGTTCCTAACAATCGTCTTCAGTAAATTCAAATATTTTGTAAAATTTTATCTCCAACCTCACAACACAATCTTTGGTAACATCTTTTCACAGGAGTCAAGGTCTGTTATCATTCCGTAGGTCGACGAGTAGTGCTACTAGTCATTCAAGCCCAACACTTAAGAGTTAGTTATAGACCTTCAAAATGAAGTTTAAAAAGTTTAACTTTTAGAGGTACTAAAAAATTATAAAGAAGTTTTAGTGGTGAGGGAAAAAAAAGGATAGATTTCTAGTGTTTTTTGTGCGTTCCAGTCTCGCTTTAGTTTAGTAATCAAGTTTTTAATGAGAAGATAAGTCATCTAAAGGAGAAGAGGGTGATCGAAGAACAAAAGGATTTCCTCGGAAGATAAACAACACACATTTGACTGAGTGCGATGGAGCAGCCTACCTATGGAAAGCTGGAAAGCCAGATGTAAATAAAATATATAAATATTTCCCCATTTAATTCATTTACTATAAATTATAAAAGATGACCTAATACGTTTATTTTGATTTAAGTAGAGTTGTGCTCGGCTCAACACACGTGTAACTGAGTCAATCTTAGCCCATGTCGTCGTGCTTCAGTGCTTGATGCCACAGAACTATTGGCGCCCCTTATTTATTGTATTAGGTTATAGTAGTATCTATTAAAGAGCCCCCAAGTAGATCTCTGACATGAACGTTGTCATTGTCTGAGACAATTACATTGTCCCCGGGAAGAGCCCGAGCTAGACTTGTCAATTCTTTTCGCCTAAACATAGATAAAACACAAGAATTTTTATTTAAAATAAAAAATAAAAAAAATTACAAACTTGCTTTTTCAATAAAATCTTGGATAAAATGGTTGACCTTGGACTTGAAGAAACATAGGAAAATTTCCCATTATATGCTCCGCGAAGAGGAGACAACACAAAATGCAGCAAATATACTGGTTTATGTTAGGCCTTCAACTTCCCACATGGCATAATATGACCAAGCAAAGAGAAATTCAGGATTGAAGGAACTACATACACACATTTGGACAGACCCATACACTATGATTGATCGTTAATTGCAGCAATAGGTTCGAAATAATCAACGTTTTAGACAAACTGATCCTTATAGGAAGGTAAAATATTGAAAAGCAGAAAAGGTAAAATGTACCTTGTCAAGTAGCTTACATGTCTTATGACGACTTTAAGGAGAAATATCAGGATGGTTCCTATAAGTTGGCATTGACTCTAGCAAACTGAGGTTCCCAACGGCCCAACATATTTATCATGATTCAAATAACCTGGTAGGTGTCGGTGGTCAGTTGAATCCTCTGCGAGTATTTCGGAGGAGCATTGTTTCTCAGTGGTATGACATTTACAACCTGTGACAAATTTCAAGTGCTTAGGTTTGTGCATGCAAGTCATCGCTCACGAAATATGCCTATGGCTAGCATAAATCATGTTGTAAAACATGCAAAAAATTTGCGTTATTTCAACCGATGGAAATCAATTCTGTTAAATTTGCTATGCGCACAGCTTGGCTGGTTGGTGATTTGTCTACTAGATGGTCCAAGAGTTTTGGATGAAGTGATTGACCTTGAGCAAAAAGCATGCATTTGAAGAACAGAAACAACGTTGACAGCTAACACCAGGTTCCAAAGAGTGAATGTCGGTCATGATCGCACATAATGTTCAGATTTACCGTAAAAAGAAGGAAGATGGAAGATACAGAGTATAGGATGCAGGCTTTCAGTCTCAGTCAATTAGAGTGAAAAGGAGAGCAGATAAAAGGATAATAATTCAATATATGTCCCTAGAAAAATCAAAATTATTTTAGAGAAAAATGGATGCACTGCTGAAACACTGGGATAGTCATCCCAATAAGAAATTTATTGCTAGAAATTCAGAACAGTTGCAGTAAAGCCAGACCACGGTGAAATTTTAGGTAGGGCTCAATCTAAATAAGAAAGACAAGAAGGCAAAATATATCATGGCATACATGATCTTACGCAGGGTACTGGTCTGATTTAAAAAAAAAACATTAAAGCAACAAGATCAAATGTAAAAAAAAATTAACATCTATGAAACTAGAATAACTTGCTCAAGCAGCAGGGATGAACTAGTCTTTGCTATTTGGAAAAAATTAGAGAAGTAATTGAAAGTCACAAGGCACTGATTACTCACCTTAACATCACTATATGTGCTTGCAGCAGTAAAGCTCACTGTAATGGGGAAAAATACTGATGAATCTGCAGGAGGCACAACAAATTCCATGGATCCACTGCAAAGTGAAACGTTAAAATAAATAAATAAAAGGTTAGGACACAAGCAGAATAATTTTTCAAAAACAAAAAGGCATGGAGAATGTTTGTTAGACCTGCGATTAGAAGGATCAATAAGAAGAATAGACCAATCTAATGTTGAATTTCTTGAGTCATACCTAGAGACAATTCAACAAATGAATAAAAAACTGCAACAAGAGTGTGTATATGTAGAAACAAAGTTTAAAAAGAAAAAATAAAAGAGAAACAACAACAAAAGTGCAATCCATTTATTTGACAAACATGTTCCACCAAAAAATCACACTTTATCAAGAATACATGCAAAATTGAGCAACCTTTCTGGATCAATTTTAGTCACTCAATTTCTCATATTTTAGAGATTCTATTTATTGAACTCTTTTATGCGTAACATAATGACTGCCCATAAAATGCAGCTCCATTGCAGCCTTTATGGAAACTTAAGAGTCCGAATCATCAAAGCTGGGCATATATCCACTCAAAATCATTTGATTAACTCAATGCAGGTGACCACTTTCATAATACGTCCAATTACACTTTGTAATAATTAAAATGTTATACAATTTATCACATTTGCAACAGCCTCCCAATTTATTATCAAAGGGTTTTCTTTGATCCTCATGACATTGCGACATGAAGTGAGACTGGAAAGCATCAACCAGCTTTTTTTGTCTTTACTTAAAATAGAACTAACTGAAAAATAGTTAAACAAACATGACAAGAAGAACATTCTTAACAAAATCCATGTCAAAGGAAACAAGAAAAAAAATCAGCACTTACTTCCATTCACCATCTATCTGTCTTACACTTGGTGGCTCCCTAAGTGCAGGAAGTGGTATGGAGATTATGACATGTTGCAGGTCAAAAATCTCAGATGCTTCATATTCTATGTTCACATAAGTTTCACCGCCAGAAACAGAAGGCCAGCAATTAACTGTGGATGCATAAGTTATTTTCAAAGAATGCTCTATATTCTCAAGGATTAGTACAAGGATGTAATACCAACCAGTCAAAGGAAGAGAAGCTTCACCCATGCCCTGAATTCTCCACTTCATAAGCCCAACATCATTTTGACCAGTAGGGAATGGCCTGTTGGGATCTTTCAAACCTACAATATGCTTGCTGTTGAATAACTCTTTGTTGATATTAGGATGGGTTTTGAAGTTAAGGCCAGGAACATCTTGGTTTTCAATCTGTAAAAGGAATTCAACTCCAAATAATATATGCAAGGAAAATTGATTATGTGCTCAAGTTTCAAGCATAGAGATTCCAGTAGATCAATATCTATCTCCCTATCTCTATCAGTTATGCCTAAAATAAGCAACACATATCCTAACAGAGTGACAATTTATCTTTTATATGCTGTTTCATCATTCAGAAAATGTAGCATACATTGAAGTTTTAATTTCTCAGTCATTGTTCATGAATAGCAAAAGACATTCATACAAGATTCTACCAAAAGAAAATTAAATATTTAGGGAAAAAATAAAGTGCAAAACATGGTAACATGATTAAATTGATAACCTACTAAAGCTTAAATCTTTAGAGTTTTTGACATCTATGGCCATCTTGAACTGCTTTTCTACCATTCTAATGGAAGTCACTCGCTAGGACAACATCTGAACCAGAAAAAGCATTGACTAGTAAGAGGAAACTGCTCTTGCTCTTCATAAATATAAATAAAATGCCCTGACAAAGTGAAGAATACAAGCAACATAAAATCAACATGAACAAGCTGAATTCTTGCCAGTTAGTTTGGATACCTTATACAAACTTTATGTTGATGCAATTGTACCTTAAGTGGTCGATTACGATCTTGATTTTGACATTTGAGCAAAGGTTTAACTTAGATGGTGCATTTTATTTTATATGTATGTTAAGTAGTGCAAAACTTGGTTGATATACATATAAAAATGACTTGGCATGGCCAAGATTGACGATGGCTCGAGGTCTGTTAGAAATCGGAGAATGATTGCATGGGGGCCATGGGGCATCCCAGAGACCGCGGAATGAGAGACATTGGAGCAGAGTTGAGCCATAGGAGACAAACTATATTGGGTGAAGTGTAAAGAATGGCACGTGGAGTGAATTGAGAGGTTGATGCATCCAAGGGACAAGTTACCTAATATGAGACAGCTTCATAGTGAAGAAGTTGCAAGTATAACTATCAAGCGAATTGACAATTGAGAGACTTATACTTGTGAGAGGGTAGTCTTCAACTTAAGTAAAGTGTTGACTATAAGGGTAGTCATAGTCGACAAACATTTCGACTAAAAATGGTTTTCAATCAACTGGTGGTTCAATCAATAAAAATAATAATAATAATAATAATAATAAAAAATAAAAAAACTCAAGCTGATCAGCTAGCAAACAATATATTTTGCTATTGGTTAAGTGGACTGGACAGTGGATTGATTTGAGGAATCGGTCAACTGATGGTAAATTTCAGTTGACTGATGACATGGCAGAAAAGCTAGAGATAATCATTGATTTAAAATGGCATTCTGACAATTGTCCAATGACTTAAGGGCTACACTAATCAAGTCAGGCCAACTGATGGTAGAATCCAACAACTAAGATAGTCGTTGGTAGTCTGAGAGCTATTGCGCTTATAAAATTAGTCAACTAATAGTGAATCCACTGATCAACAACAAAACAGCAAAATAAAGTCAAGTTGAAGCACATTAAAGGTTATAAAAGTAGGACTAGGACCAAGAGAAGTGTTTGAAGACTAGCAAAATACTTATTGTATAAATTTACTAGGTCTTCTCTTCTCTTTTGTATTTTTTTATCTTAATCCTTCAAGTTTCATTGTAAAGGTTCTTATTGTAACAGGTTTTTACACCTCTAAAAGTTATCCACAATTCACAAAGGACAAAGATGGTGGACTTTCTAGAGTGACTCACTAATGAGTCATACATCATGGAGCAAGAATAAGGATTCCATCCAGTTACATCTTATTGTTAGCGAATGGTATGTGTTGAAGTCTTATGTTTTTATTTTCTCTGCCAATTGCATTTGTGTGACCTTGTTAAGTCATTAGCAAGAGAAAAAAAGTTTGTATTTGTAGGTCAATCGCTATTCACCCCCTCTAGTCGATTCCTCACAATCCCAAATGGTCGTGGAGTAGGAACAAGAGTTATAAACCACGTTATATCTTCTTATTAATGATTGGTATGCATTAATTTCTCATGTTTTTATTGCCACTGCTAATTCATTTGTGTAACCTTGCTAAAGCATTAGCAAGACCAGAAAAATTTGCATTAGCAAGTTAAATGCTATTCACCACACTACTCAATTCTCGCTGCCCTAACATTTTATCTCTCTATTGAGCCCTGTGCAAAGTTATATCATCATCATTATCGGGTTATGTTTGCTCCGACTATTTAAGCTCGCCTATGTGAATCTCTTCATTAAACCTATGCATAGCTATATCACTACTAGTATTCAAACTAATTAAATCATTTTTACTAAATTGGCAAATTTATGTTTGCCTCTTTCTACACTCATCTTCCATGCTAATGTATTCAACTCTTCTAACTATTATATTCATTGGTAATCATTGAAAGATGTTCCTATCATCTCAACTTATTTTACTAATAACACAAAGTTATAATATTCAAATCAGTTAAATATTTTTTATTAAATTAACTATTGTTTGCTTTAGTCTCTCCATCTACTCATTACACCTACCATTGTAATTGATTCAGCTTTTTATGGAATCTATTTAATTGGTCTTGAACATATTCGTCTCATCACCACTTATTCCCATCATTTTCTGTTGGAGCTACATAATTGCTCTTGAATAAAAGTACTTTTTTTTTTGTCTTTTTCTAGTAATTATGTGCATTCGTCCCAGTATCTTCATCTATGCTTCATTCAGCTTTTGTAAGCATGATTTCCAAATAGCCCAGCACTCAAATCCATAAAGTATGGCAGATGAATGCAATAACTATAAAATTTCCCTTTTCACTAGGGGCCACACGCTGATCATACAATTCAAAAATCTCCTATCCATTTCAATCAAGTATTCCTTATCTTAGTAATGACATTTTCATTAATATATATGTTCTTGTTTCATGGTGATGGAAGCGTGAATTATCAAGCAATCGCATATGGGGAAAAGGGAGTATTCAACTCACATATATAGATTCATCACAGAAAAGATATTGCATAAATTGATTTAGTTGGATAGGTACACCCAGAATATGGAAGATGAAGTTCAGAGGCTGAGAAAATACCATAGTTGACTGAAATTATTCCATCATATTCATACCTACCACATAATTAAATAACAAAGGTAGAAAGAATATCTTCTAAATAGCCAGAAATGCATGGCACTTACTAGGCATTTTGCAAATCTTAGATGGGATGTGCTAAACAGTACCTGAAGTTGAACAAATCCATCTTCCTGGTTAAGGATTTGCAGGGAAAGTGTTCCCTGGACATCGAAGTTATGAAGACCGCCATCTCTCCTGATGACAACATTTAATCTCTCTTCAATGGACAATGTGACAGGATCAGTTGGTGGAAGAGATGGCTTTGATTGAGCAACAGTTGGTTGCACATCCTCAAGAATAACTTCTCCTTCAGCTTTTAAGGACTCCAAAAACTGATTTGTCTTTTGTGTTTTCCCTAACTTCATACCAAGTCCTTTGGAGGGAGCAGTAGCTGATGCAGATGGACGGCCTGAAGGAACAGAATCTTCAGTTATAATTAAATAGAAAAATCTGTCGATGCCATTCACATTGATCAGATACCTTCGAGTTAGATTTATTAGATAGACTAACAATAAGCACGGCCATTGCATTGTATAGATTATAGGTTTAACTAAAGCAGATGTGTTGACTAAACTAAAGAAGACGTGTTTGATGGCACTCATAACTGAGAGAATCAGTCAGCTCTTGCATGTCAAAAAGCTTGTTTTTATAAATAAAAGAAAAACTGGAATCTTCAATTTCCTTCCATTGTTGTATTATTTATAGAAATGCTATAAACATTGCAGTGGTACCATCCCCTTCCATGGATGGCCATGTTTACTCCACAAGACAGAAAGGGAAAAAAAGGTGGAGGGAGGGGAGTAGGAGGAGAGGACAGGGAAAAAAAGAGGCAGAAATGCTATTTACCTTGACATTGGAAGAAAGGAATAGAAGAGAGATGGGGCATAAAATGACCAAATAGCATGAAGGTGTTGGTCCCTTGTGGGCCGGTGAGGGGTTAGAGTCAAACTGAAATAACAATTAAACAAATATCTTTCTCAAAGTAACAATAGCATAAACAAAATATACAAGTTGCAAAAAAATTAAAAGCAGAATTAAATTAAGAATAGAGGCAAACAGAAATTTGACTTGGTTTGCGATCAGAGGATCGCTACTCCAAGGAATTTGAAGCGCACTAGCAGATC
>JBAMIB010271916.1:0-11746 GCA_037177415.1 Kaempferia rotunda | reverse complement strand
TCTCCTCCGCCGGTGCTCCCGTTGACGCCCTACGCAATCCGTCGGTCCGTTCATGCGCAGTCGTCCCTCACCAGGACAACTCCCACAAGACCTGGAAGCCTCTTCCCATGGATGCCCCCGCCGCGGCATGGCTCAAAGGGACCAACTTTTTCTGCAGACTATCTTCCTCTAGGTCAGTTCCTTCCGTATCGGCTCCGTTGAAGAAGAAACAGCTGACAGAAGGCGGAAGTTCTTCCGTTCTTTTCCCAAAATTCCCATCTTGGAGCTGCCCGTGCATTTCTAGGAACAGCAGTGGCGGAATTCTGAAAATTTCAGCACGACTACAACGGCGGTTGAGGCAGCGGCGCAACACGCTGAGGGATAAGCTTCTTCCTTCTCCTGTAGAGCAGGTGCGTAGAGTTCCTGACTCTCTAGATTCAGTTACTGATTTGGAGCTGTCCGAGGATGGCAAACTTCAGGTGGAGGGATTTTGCACAAAGATGGGTGCTGAGGGCAAGAATGAAGTGGGCGAAGAACTATGCTCCGAGGATGGGAATTTACCAGAAACTAAATCAGCTTTGTGGGATAAATTGGAGAATTGGGTTGATCAGTACAAGATGGATTCAGAGTTTTGGGGTGTAGGGGCCGGTCATATATTCACGATTTATCTAGATTCTGATAGGAAGGTTGTTAAGGTCTTGGTGAATGAGGATGAAATCATTAAAAGAAGCAGAGTCCATGCATTGTCTCTTGAAGAGAAGGATGAGTTGGAGGAGTCTACTGTTACGACTTCTAAGATTTTTCGTGCAAATCTTATTGCTAGAATGATAGAGAGTGGAGAGTATGCACTTCCCAAAGATAGTTCAGTGGTTAAGTTTATTCCACATGAAAAGAAATCTTTTTCTGAAGGTCTTCGTTCTGTCTCTCTTCAGGTTCAGCCAATTTTGAAGATGTTTCCTAATAGGGTTTTCACATTGTTATGTGGTTTCTGCATTCTGTGGGCCACAACGAAGCTGTTTGTGCACAATGAGCAAGTAGAATTGTCTAGGGAAGAGGCGGAAATGCTGAGGAGAAAGATAAAGCTTCGGATGGAGAGGGAGGATATGGAGAAGGGGAGCATCAAAGTTCTTGATGATACACCTGAGTTGCCTGTGTTCAATAGGCCACAGTTGGATCAGAATGAACTAATGAAGAGCATTATCGAAGCAAAAACATCAACAGAGAAATCATTCATGATAAATTCATCAGGTGACTTATATGTCCAAACTCCTGATTTTAATGAGAAAGTAAAAGAAATTAGAGAAATGGCAAGGAGGATAAGAGAACAAGAGCAGCAGGATATTTCTGAACCTGAAACTTCTAAGAAGATCGAAGTTGCTTCTGTGTCACGAAATGATTATAAATCATGTCTTGTTAATAAGAAGAATGTTGTTTTAGGAATTGAATCTAATGGCGAAGGTTCAAATGTTGATATAACTTCCATGAAGAATCCACATATGCATCAAGATACTGGCATTGAGTTTCATGTGGAAAGAAAGAACAGGGACTTGTCTGGAAATAATAGTCCTGAAGGTTTAAGCAGTACTAGCTATCAAGAATCATCTAGTTCACTACAAGATAATGATAACAGAATGAACAATGAGGATGACCGCCAGAAGGAAGCAATAAGATATTCAAGTGGAGCTCGATCACATAATGTTGACACCGAAAACATGGGGAATGCCTTGCATAGTTCTGCTGCTGAAGAGAGAATAAACAGTAGTAGCTCAACTGAAGTTTGCACTAGAAGTGGATCTGAAAATAAACCAAGAATCATAACATCAGTTAAGGAAGCAAGGGAATACCTTGCCAAAAGAGATGTGCTATCTGATATGCTACAGTCTGACAAAGAAGTGGAAGATGGGGGGCAATCAGCAGGAGTTAGTTCTTTGAATCACTTGTATAAGGATAAAGGTATGGATAACGAAAGTCCTGGAACCAGTGAAGATCTTAATTTGGTTGAAACATCAGAAAATTTCCATGTTGATTCATGCAAGGATCTCTATGATGATGGTTCTCTTACTCCTCCTATTCTTAAAAGACCTACTGTAGATAATTTTTCCATAAATAAAGGAAATGTGAATGATGCTACGAAAAGTAAGGTAACTACGGATATGGAGAATTACGAAATGGGAGGGGGAATTTTTGACGGTTTGTCTGGTGATACTGATCAACTGTTTGTCACAGACAGCACTGTTAGTGGACCTTTTGATTCTAAGACCGGTGTCAAATTGAATTCAAGAGAGATGTTTATTGAGGCTGCAAATAGTGTTGATTTACAAACTGATTCAAGCACTCCAGAAATAAGTGATCTGAGTGAGGAACAAAAAGTTGTGGAGGATCAGAGGGATGGATGCACTTTGAATTCTTTTGATGACAAATTAAAATTAGAATACCCTGCAACCAGTACTTATGAGATGAAGACATTGAGTACGAATCCTCTAAAAGATGATAAACTAGGTCAACCCCAAGAGCTAGTTGGTCTGAAGGACATGAACAAGTTTAGTGAAGAGACACAGCGGCTTCAGTTTGAATTTACCGAGTCAGAAATTCCAGTTGATAAATCTGGTCTAGTTACAGAAAGTAAGGTGGTGGGAACATCCAAGTTGGATCAGGATGAAAGTTCTACTTTATCAGGTTTTGATCCTTCTTTGCAGTTCATTCCAGAATCACTGGATACTAATCTTAAATTTGGTGATATTTTAGGAGAATTAGAACCACCACAGTCTGCTACCAATGCTTTTGATGTTTCAACTAAAGGTCAGAACACGAGTAGTCCAAGAAATTCAAGTACTAATTCTGGTGAGATTGACTTCGCTGCTGAAGGAAAACAACTAAATACTGGAAGGAGTTGGATTGAAGAGAACTTTCAGGAATTGGAGCCAGTGATTGCTAAAATAAGGACTGGCTTCAAGGAAAATTACATGGTAGCGAAAGATAATATGCAACAACAACCAAATTTGAGTGCTCACATTAGTGAACTGAGGTTGACAGACATTGACAATGAACTTGAATGGATGAATGATGAAAGGTTGCAGCGAATTGTATTTCAGGTTCGAGACAATGAACTGGCAGGTAAGGATCCTTTTGATTCTATGGATGCTGAAGATAAGCTTGTCTTCTTCAAGGGATTAGAAAGCAAAGTTGAAAAGGTGAATGGAGAGCTTTTGCGTGCCCATGAATGGGTACACTCCAGAATTGAAAACCTTGATTATGGAGCAGGTATTTTTATATCCATTTCTTGTAATTCCATGTCATGTAATCTAAACTTTATTAAGTTCAGAAAATATTGTGGATTTATTGTGTTTCTATTTTTCTGTTTCCTTAAATCAGATGGTATCAGCTTGAATGATCCACTGGAAAAAATAATTCCCCGCTGGAAAGCCCCTCCAGTTGACAGAAATCCTGAATTTCTTAGATATCAAAAACCAATCTTTACTAAGGAAGATGCCGCAGAAATCAAACTTCAAAAAACAGAAAATTTGGCAAATTCTCAGGGCATTTCCAGTTCTTCTGTTGATGACATCAGAAGGTTGTCACTAGATGCCTCTTCCATGAAATCTAAATCAGTAATTGAGAGCAGTGATGGTAATATAAGACCAGGAAAAAGAAATGGAAAAGAACATTGGCAACATACCAAGAAATGGTCACAAGGTTTCCTTGAAATTTATAATGCAGAGAAAGATCCGGAGATTAAAGCCATTATGAGAGAGATGGGAAAGGATTTGGACAGATGGATCACTGAGAAAGATACACAAGATATGGCTGACTTGATGAAAAAGATACCCACCAGAAGGCGTAGGTACATTGAAAAGAAATTGGAGAAGGTTAAACGGGAAGTTGAAATGTTCGGTGTACCAGCAGTTGTCAGCAAATACAGAGAATATGCTGAAGAAAAAGAAGAAGATTACTTATGGTGGTTAGATCTTCCATGTGTTCTGGTAAATGATTATTTGACCTCGTTAGTTTCATAGAATTCATAAGTTATTCGTTTAGTCATTTTGATTTTACTGCCATTGTTAGGTGCTTATGATTTATTTCTGATTCAAATTACTGCCTACAGTGCCTTGAACTATATACTATTGAAGAAGGTGTTCCAAAAGTGGGATTTTATTCACTCGAAATGGCAGCGGATCTTGAACTGAACCCGAAGCAATATCATGTGATTGCTTTTGAGGATGCGGGAGACTCTAAGAACTTCTGCTATATTTTACAAGCACACATGGATATGCTTGGAAGTGGTAAAGCTTTTGTTGTTGCTCGGCCTCCAAAGGTAGCAAAATTTCTAGTATCTGTATTTAATCATGTTTTTTGTAATTTCCCTTATTTTGTAGTCAATTTTATAAAATTGTTCTAACATTTTTTTTTTTGTTATGAGCACACTATATATGATGTTTTGTGCAAAAATAGTATTAAAGTTGAATGACTAATCATGTATCTCAAAAGCTCAAGTTGTTGAGAAATGAACCAATTATTTATATTCTTAATACTCCTCCAAGTGTAGGTAGGTGACACAGGATAATCACACAACTTTATTTCAAGCAATTGAATCTTGAGTGTCACCATGATCCTGTTGTGCCACCTTCTTAATAATGGGCTCGTCTCCTTTAAATCTGCCATGTTCCTATTCCATGGTCCAACCTGACGTCAACCCAACTGTTTCCTATCTATAGGTTGATGTTATGGCCTGAGCATGTAGCAACATCTCATAGTGTGAAGACAAATTCCAAAGCTTATAATTAGACCTTTGGAATAACAAATGGGATCTTCACCTGCTGTCATAAATAGTGGTAGTAGATAGAGATGCGCCATTATAAGCCTCCTCAGCCATCCTAATCTCCCTATATAAGACCTGCTCCAGTGCGTTAGTCAAGGTAGGGGAACACAGTGGATGTGGAATCTTGGAGAGAAGGACCACATCGTTTAGTGAACTCAGTGGTTATTTCATGTCGAGCCATTAACCTCAAAACAATAATGGTTGACAAGGAAACTTTGGGTCTGCATGAATTCACAACTTTGATTGATGAACAACATGGTGGAAAGAGGCTCAAGGCATGGCCGGCTATAGGTTAGAAGAGGAGTTCGAGGTACCCAGTAGGGTATGGCCCACTCCGCTTTGGAGGGATGAGACAAACATCTTCCTGATCTGCCACTCTGAACTCAGTAGAATGGAGACATTGGCTGCAGTGAACTTACTCATATGGGATCTAGGAGGAGCCTATCTCAAAGAAATCCAAGTACGTAGTATGAACACTCTGATGGGAGCTTTGACTTGACCGAACATGTGGATGCATACGAGGATGCTCATGTATGGGATGACCAATGCAAGTAATGTGCTTGGTCTTCCCTACTATGTTACAGGAAAGGACACATAAGTGGTTCGGGTGCACCTAGTCATGGGCCTGACCTGATTGTCAAATTCGACAAGCTGACCTGCAACTTTGAAGTGTACTTTATCGATAGTTGGTGGAAAGATCACAATGCTAAGAGCCTCATGGCGTCAATGCAAGGTAGTGACTAGTCTCTCACTGGGTTTGTGAATAGATTTGTAGAAGCTACTTGACAGGTGGACGACTTAAATTTTAAAGTGCTAATCGGATTCTTGAAGTTTTCCCTCCAATCGTCCCAGTTCATCTGTGAAGAGATTTATAGTCTCATGGTGCCTAGTGGAAGAAGCAAGGACAAGGTAAGCAGTGCACCACTCAAGTGTCACACCACTTTGTTTTGAGCAATGGAAGCTCAATGCATATCCCACCATGACCCTGTTCCGTCGCCTTTGTAATAGTGGCCTGCCTCCTCAAAACCACCACGTCGTCAATTTGTGGCCCGACCTGACATAGTTGAACTGGTGTCTGTCTCATGGTTGATG
Organism: Kaempferia rotunda; assembly: GCA_037177415.1. Classification (NCBI taxonomy): domain Eukaryota; kingdom Viridiplantae; phylum Streptophyta; class Magnoliopsida; order Zingiberales; family Zingiberaceae; genus Kaempferia; species Kaempferia rotunda. The sequence continues at coordinate 5,859 of JBAMIB010271916.1, read as the reverse complement.
TCATGGCTTGGACACATGGCAACATCTGACAATGTGAACACAAATTTCAAGCGCAAGACATAAGGCCTTGGGATCAAGCAACGAGATCTTTGCCTGCCAACCTTGAATAATGGCAGTAGAGAGAGATACCGGATTGCAATCCTTCTCAGCCAAACCTCTTTCCCGATCTTCTCTAAAATGACAATCCTACATAAGACCTGGTGTGTAAATTGGAAGATCTATCTAGCGGTTATGAGAGGCCTTAATAGTGAGTTTACTTTACTTTGATAGGTAAGATTTGAACCCTGGACTTTGATGTTGATACATGTGAAACTTTATTTATCAATTACATATCTCAATAGCTCAAACTACTATTAAAGGGTCTAATTAAATACTTCTTTTCTCAATACCTATAAAGAGAATTGTCTACCTCTTCGTGCTGGCACAAATGAACCAAAATTGCAGTGTCATGAACTGTATGCATAGACCCTAATTCACTTTTTTCAGAAAATAAACTTTCTCTGCTGCTGTTTGTGATGGGAAACAACGTGCAGCTCCAATAGCCAACCTCAAATTGAGATGCACTACTTTCTATTTTTTTGCTTATGAGAACTTGAAGATGATGCACAGTTCGTTACTTCCTAATCCCCAAAAATGACATCTTGTTCTTGGATAGGTTCTATGTTCTTAAATTTTATATGTTTTCTTGTATTTAGACTCATATGCATGGAAATTGTGTCAAGAAATTATAGGTTTCTGAGAATCCAGTGCAACATCCTATGTTGAATGCGTTGATCATGTTTGGGTGATTGTGAGAAATGTTTAGGACTGCAAGTTGCTAGTTTAGAGTATTTGTAATTTCTACCAAATATAACTGAAAGATGGAGTGGAACCATTCGTCTGCCTGACTTGCTCCTGTCTTGTGGGCATTAGAATGGTTCCATTAGTGCTTGTTAGCACCAAAGCACTTTTTATACATCACTAATAGCAAACTTACATAAATCGTCTTCTCCCTGCTACTCATGTCTGGAGACCATGGGACTGAGTTCCTAACTATGAAAATTTTGAATCAATTTTAAGTGCCTTGTTCAAATGAGCTGATCAGCTTAAGAGTTCGTGTTTTTTGTGATATAAATTGATAGCCAATTTTACAGTGCATTTCTTCCCACTGATTCTCCTGTAACCGTGCTTAGAAGTTTTTGTCACTTATGAAACTGATAAATTCATTGCAGGATGCTTTTAGAGAAGCCAAAGCCAATGGATTTAGTGTCACCGTTATTCGAAATGGGCAGATCAAGCTCAACGTGGACCAGAGACTGGAAGAAGTAGAGGAAGAAATAACAGAGATCGGAAGCAAGTTTTATCATGATAAGATCATGCATGAACGATCAGTTGATATAAACACATTAATGAAGGGGGTTGCTGCTGCTGAAAAATCCACCAAGAAAGGAATAAACACATTAACGAAGGGTGTTGCTGCTGCTGAAAAATCCACCAAGAGGTATTCCCTTCCCCAATTTATGCTTACTCTTAGCTTCAATATCATTACCGCTATACAATACCGCATTACATTGCAATGGAGTTTTGGTGGAGATTGCGAACTTTTTTTTTTCTTCTCAAGTTGGTTTCTTTCTTCTGCCAGCAGACGGTCAACAAAAACACGCAAGAAGACTAGAAAACATGCAAATCCTACCGAGTCATCATGATTGGTAAAATGCACAAACGTGTGCCTACCGTATTGCTCTTCAGAATGCTCTTGCTCTTAAATCCCGACTGAAATGCATCGATGGATGTACTTATGTTGAATGTAAGCATTTTTATTTCCCATTCCTTCACTTGCTTGCCCTCTTCGATCCATCCACTGAGTAAATAATAGTGTTTGTTCAATTTCCATTGTTTTTACCACCCTGCATGCTACTTAATTGAAATTTACCTGTCTGCTCTTAAGACAGAAAATCACTCTAAACAGAGATTAAATTTCATTAACAATTGAATTTGTTGAGACAATTCAGACAGAGTATTGAGCTCTCTTTTACACAGTTTCTTCTTCTTTTTAGTCATATTTTTCACAGTTTCTTTGTTATCCTTTTCTCTTATTGTGCCTTTCGATTCGCAAGGAATAGTTGTATCTTCGTTTTGAGGAATCGAGTTTCTTTTACTTATATCTTCCGAGCATCGATTTTATTGACCTCCCTATTGATCGCTACTGATCGTTGGAGTAATTGAGCATTGATTAATCGACTTCTCATTTGTGTACTCCGTTAGCTGGGGACGCTCTCTGCAGCCTCACCACTCTGTTTTTGAAATGCTAGTTTTCAGTAAAAGTTTGAATGTCGTATCGTAAGTTATATTAAGTTTTGTGCATAGCATGGCATAACAAATGATTAATTAAGCTAGGTAATATCGAGTCTGAGGTGACCAATCTAGTCCCATGAAAGTTTTTCACCGGGGTAAATTCTTAAACATTCGTGGTGGGCGACCCAGAAGTCTAATATCCCTTAGTTAAGAGTCTTATTTAAAAGAAAAATTCTTACAAATGTGTCGTAGTTGATAATTAAATTGTGAATATTTGAGAGATAATTTGGTGCTCTTACCGCATCATAATCTGAGAGCATCATAACTTAATAAAACGGGCAAGGATGTCCTTATGACGAGGTGAATCAGGCTTATGGAATGCAATAATTTACTTATAGGCATGAAAGGTTGTTCCATTCTGGAATCAGACCTTTAATATATGTTTTTTTTTTAATTACCCAACATTTTCCATTTGAACTTGGATTGATAATGATAGATTTGATTTTTTTTTAAAGTTAAAATATTAATTTTAAAAAATAAATTTTTATATAAAATTTAATTTTTTTTTAAAACTTTTTGAGTTGTCAAATTGAATGAAGAGTCAAATATGCTAGTACTCAATTGAGTTAAATTGACGTAGATAGCTAAAAAAAACAAATAGAGAAGATAAAAAAAATGAAGATAGAAAAGCAGTCGTAATCAAAACCAACATGAAAGACTTCACGAAAAAAAAAATGATATTTAAAGAGGACTAGTATTTAAGAATGACAATTTCTTTGAATATGATAGAGAATCAGATATCCAATCTGAACCGAAGAGAATATGTAGAAAATTTTTAGACCCGATTAAATAATATGATACTAAGGTATGAATATTTTTAGATCCAGAAATAGAGGTGAATGTGATAAAATCCTATTCATATTCTACCTCATATCCGATATATATGTCTCATTTTGATTGGAAAAGAATAAACTTTAGCTCACTTTTCACCACGTAAAAAACTTTAGTTTGTCTCTTTACTTGATCACCAACATATATCTCATCATCTTTTCCATGAGAAATCTCCATCCGATTGAATGAGCACAAGATGGGGAAAAGCAAACAAGTATAATAATTTAAGAATTTAATAAATATTTATATGTTCATTGAAATTATTTATTTAAAAAAAAAAGTTATAGATAGTAATAGCACGACGGGTAAGGTATGAATACCTGATTCTCCAATAGATATATGGATGGGGATGAATGTTAATTACCCAATGAGTATAGATATAAGTATGAGGATTAATATAATAGATGGGATGAGCATGTAAGGTATAAAATTTGACCCAAGTCCGATCCCAGTGCCATCTCTCTAGCATTATACTTTACGTTGTATGAGAAAAATATCTAATTCATATTTTTATTGAGGAAGAAAAAGAAAGGGTGTTCTTTGAGAGTATCACTAACTAGTGAGGAGAATGATATAGTCAGTACAGAGGAAAGAAAAGGGCGCGTAACATTGACAACAGAAGGAAAAATTACAACATCATCGACGGCCGCCAAAAATTGGGAGAGAAGAAAAGAGTTGATTAGATCTAATAGAATATACTTAAAAATAATATTAAAATTTGTTTTTTAAAATAAATTTAAAATGTTAAAAATTATAGTCAATTTTATTTTTAAAAAATTGAATAAAAATAAGTATAAAAAATAAAAAATAATGGCCAAATTTATGGGTCTCGGTAAAATTGGGACTATGAATATAAACCTTAATTATCTATGCCTTGAATAGGGCTTGGTTCCATTTCAACATAACCACGTCCACAACATGAAGCAATAATTTCATTATTGATCCAGGTGTCAAAGGCCAGTCTACGGAAGAGTCAGGTCATCGTAAGAAGTCTTTGTCAAGTCAAAGAATGTGCCAGATCACTGTGGTCAACAGAAGAGCCAGATCACTGAGTGGCTGAATAGGCCGACTGAGTGGCCGAATGGACCGACTTAGCAATCCAACCGAGTGGCTGAATGGGACGACCGAGTCAGCTGGCCGATCAGACGCATTATTTCCAGATAACGCCATCAACGCGCCCCTCCGAAGGCAATAAGCCATCTCCTCTTACTAAGTAGTAGACCGGTCGGCGAATCTAAGACGCCAAGGTCAATAGCTGTAACGCCCCAAAATTTCCAGAAATGATTTCATAAATATTCTATGATTTTTCTGGATTTTTAGAGTATTTTTATGAAATTTTTGGAGTACCAGAAGTAGCAAAAATAAATAGGCCACTTAAGCGCGTACGCGAGGGTTCGACCCGCGGCCACCTGCGAGGAAGGGCTGCGTCGTAACCGGATGCGCTGGGCAGTAGCTTACCGAAAAGAGTTGGTAGGAAATTTATTTACGTAGTATCAAGGCTCAATTAATTTAAATAAGAGGCTTAGTTTTATTAAAACCTAAAAACCTAAGTTACCGACGCCGAAACCTAATTCCTCTCACGCGCGCCGATCGCTCCTCTCCCTCGCGACACCGCAGGCGACTCGGCGATTTCTCACGCGATTCTCTTCTTCCACGCCGGCGACTTCCTGTTCCTCCCGAGCCTTCCTCCCCTCTTTAGGAACCGAAACCTCAAGGTAAGGAGAGGTTCTTCTCCCTTTGCTTTCCACCGAGTTACAAGTTGAACTCTTAAGGGTTCGGAAATATCAAGGGTTCGGGTTATTCATGTTTTGATCATTGGAGCTAAGATTAGGATTGTGTGCAGCGGAATTCCCTTGTTACATATTCTGATTTCTCTAGGTATAGAGATGTTTGTTTTCGTTTATGGGGTTCGGCTATTGTTTTGGTAAAATCAGATGCTATTTGTTTTGGTTGAATCGGTCCTTCTACTCCTCATTGGTTCACAATCCTGATTCTAATGGAATTGGTGGAATAGATTCCTGTTAGGTTTAATCGATTATAACTGTGAAACAGAGCAACTAATACCATGCTCATGTTAATAATTTAATTCTTTTTATTGCTCTGGTACGATTAGTTGAAGATATGCTTATGCTTCATTGCTGTGGCACCATGATAAATGTTTAGATGGGAAATTTCTAAAAAAAAAGTTGGTCATGCATGATCTATTGGATCTATTTCTAAACTGTGTTGAAGATGAGTACATGTATATGCTTAGTTGTGAATTAGAAGTTATGTCTCCTCATTTAGGGTTTGGTATAGTAGTAAAGGAAGATTTTGAATTCATGGATGGTAAGAAAAAGGGTTAGCTCTTTATGTTGGCCGAATCATAAGAAGGGTGCTTTCTTTTACAATTTTAGGTAACAAGCACGAGACATTCGGCTAAGCTTGAAGAAGACAATCAAGCAAAGGTTTCTTTGTAAGAATAAGATTAGAAATCTAAGCAAAGGAGGTAAGTCTCCCTCACCTGCAGTATAATAGTTAAACTGTGTTTCTTTGTATTAGAATTCATGTTTTGGTGTAGGGAATCATTAGAGATAAGTTAGAACTCTTACCTCTATGTTTCATGTTGTTATGAAATTTATGCAATGTTGGTTATCTGCTTCGCAGTATTTTAGTATGTTATTGTGCACGATAACCCTGTATGATGTTGTTATT
>JBAMIB010271810.1:0-11747 GCA_037177415.1 Kaempferia rotunda | reverse complement strand
AGTTTCAAGCATAAGTGCATTAAAGTTTTTTTTAAAATTTTTTTTTCTTTTGAAAAACACATAAATACTGTCAAATAATCGTAGGTATGGTCCGAGGTATAGATTGAGGAAGAAAAGGAATCTAGTTAAAAGGTAAAAATGAAGAGAAAAGAGGAGGGAAAAGAAAGACTTATGAAATGAGATTTGTTGTCTAAGCTACGTGACATCGGATAGAATTGTGATTATTATGCAGACTGACTAGAGGAGATATTCGAGGAGAAATTTTAGAAGAGAGAACACCAAAAATAAAAAAAACTAGTCAGATTTACTAGAAAAAAAAATTAATAATTGAGAAATGTATTCTCATACAGCTAGCTATACATGTATTTATATAGACTCTAGACCTTATAACCAAGAAAGAAAATACATTCTAATATATGAACTTTAATTCTAATTTTGTAGAAATAGAAAAGATATTTTTCCAGAAAAAGTAATCCTTTTATAGATATTAAAATTTATAAAATAGGACACCATTATAGTCTAATTGTTGTAGGATCCTAAAGACACTAGAAGGGGAGTGAATAGCATAAATCACCTCTTTTTGCAAAATTCAGAATATATGCAACTGAAAGAAAGAGAACACACACAAACATAAAGACAACTAATTTTTACTTGGTTTGGAGCATTCGACGACTCCTACTCCAAGGTCCGCCCTCGCTGAATACTTTCGTTGGGCAATCACAATAATAACGAGTTTGATACAAAATTTGAGTACAATGCAATAAACTAAAAATAATACTGATAATGGAAGAATTGAAAGAAGCTAGAATGTTAATTGTCGGAGTAACTTTTTGGCGTCGTAGAATTGTTTTCGGAGCTGAATGCAAGTGAGAAAGTTCTTGGAAATTGTGTATTGAATCTCCTGGTCGAATCTGCATAAATAAGGCATTTCCGGGCACCCAAACCTGGTCCGGGAAACCCTAGCAGGCTGACGTTATCCGCCCTCATTGAAACTCTATCTCTAGAGTTTTATCCACCTCCGAACGCTCATACTATTGACGTATACCAGCCAGTCGTCGCATGCTAGCTCAGCCAGGCGTCCTTTAAAAATTCACCCTTCTAGGCGCCGGGACCAAGTCCGGGCAGCCACAGCCCCTTTTTTTAACAAATCTGTAGTTTCTTGCATCATAGAGACCAGAATCTAGTCAAGGTCTCAACTTAGCTTTCCAAAATGGACCTAAGTTGGATTGAGCCTACTATTCCCTCGACGGGAAATGTGTCCTCACTAATTCGCTTCTCCAGTGTCTTACCTTCACTTACTAGTTGCAGACTTTCCTTGATTGGATCCCTTGAGCCACCAGGACTTCCTGTCATTCCAATCTGTACTTCGACCATTTTTCAACCCAACTGGACTTCCTTCTGCCAAGTCTCAATCAACCTGGACTTCGTGCCAGCTATCAACCTAGCTGAACTTCAGCCTGGTGTCTGGTCCTTTAGACCCATCAAGTTCAAATCTTGCACACTTGGCGAAAAGTATTAGATCACAAAGCATCTAACTTTAATTATTTATCATTCATCAAAACCTAAATTTGATCATTGGTGCTAGCTGCACTAACAATTGTGATCAATAAATACCAAAAATAAAAAATATATAAAATACTCTAAAAATAGAAATTACTAAAAAAACTAGTAAACAAAACCTTCAAAGGCTTGGTTAAGAGCCTAAATGGTATAATTTAAGCCTAAAAGTTGACAATTATGGGTGCCCTAGTAATAAATATAGATTTTTAAATTTTGAATGTGTGACCACTAACAGATCCTGATTCTGATTCTTGAGTCAAAAGTTATGACCGTTTGAAGTTCAAGGGGTCATATTAAGTTTGATCACGCATCAGTCTCTCTAAGTTGCAAAGAACTTACACTTGAGTTCATAGCATCCACATCAGTATCCACCAAATAAGAAGTCAAGTACTTCAAATTGAAGACATCAGACATCTTCAGATGACTAGGAAGGCACTGTTAGTGCCCCTAGTTAGTTTTGATTTAATAAACCAAGTTATGTTATGTTGTGTTATGTGGAGTTTTAACCTTGTGTCTAAGCGTGCATGAGCTTAGAAATATAAGAAGTTGAGTGAATGATGCAATGAATGAGAAGGATGATGAAGGAAGAGAGTCGACGGGCTTGGCGCATCCGAGGGATGAGAAGCTACGGAAGAGTAAACCGGTGGAGCTAGAAGGACGCGTGCGGCGATCTGAGGGATGAAAAGTTGGGGAGGAAGCTCGCTCGAGAAGGATTAAAAATGGGTTCAGGGGACCCTATTCTGGATGTTCGAGATCACCCAAGCGACTAGAAGCGATCGGGCCGATCGGGGTTAACCCGAGTCACAGTCAAGACTTTGAATGGTTAGGAGCTCAGACCACCCTGGTGTCCTGGGTGGTCCGAGTCTCGTAGCCGTTGCGATGAGAGCCACGTGAGCATAGTCTGAGCACCCGAATCAGGTCCGGGCGCTTAGAAGTCGATAAAGCTTTATTGTGTTGCCATTGCCATGAAGGATAGCGGCATCTAGCTAGGGGCGCCCAGACCAAGTCCGGGCAACTGGAATTCGAATGGATAGATTTGAGCCCTAGTTTAGCTTATTTCATACAACATGTACTTTCATTTATTCGAGTCTCTTGTTTATGACTGCTAATTTCTGTGTATGAGGCTGTGTATGAGGCTTCTCTTGTTTACGACTGCTTTTTTCTTAATTATCTATGTATGAAATTTTATTTTTCAAAAAATATTTATTTCTCTATCATATGAAATACATATTTTTGTGAAAAATATTTTAAATATTTGGATAATATTTATGGTCATTGAGAAATTTTTCCAAAAAATTTCACCAATTAAAACAAATTTTAAAATTATTATTTTTTGAATTTTATGTTTAAAATTAAAAAAATTTAAATTTTTAACAAGAAATTATCAAATAATTTTGTTAGTTTTTTACTGTCTTACTTAACATTTAAAAATTAATTTTTAATTAATTCTATGCTCCTATTTTTAATGTGATCAAAGAGGGAAAGTAATGTTAAGTTTAGGAGGAGGTAGTTATTTTTAACTTACAATTTATTTTTCAATCATTTATTTGTTCTTAGTTGTTTAATTTTTAGTTGTGTAATCTTAACTTGGGTTGCTCACATCAAAAAGGGAGAAATTGTAGTACGCTAAGTGGGTTTGATGTGATCAACTGAGTTAAATTAGATTCTATGGTGCTCTAACATTGTGTCTAATGTGCAGGAGCTTAGGAACATAAGAAGTCAAGCAAAAGACATGACAGACAAAAAGGATGGCGTAGGAAGAGAGTTGACGGGCTCGGCACATTCGAAGGACAAGAAGCTACTGGAGACTACACCGGCGGAGTGAGAAGGACCCGCGTTGCGATCCACAGGACGAGAAACTAGGGACGAATCTCACTCGAGAAGGATAGAAAATGGGGTTCGGGTGAGCTATATTCCGGATGTCCAAAATCACTCAAGCGACTGGAAGCGATTAGGTTCGATCGGGGTCAACCAGGGTCGAAGTCAATGTGAGGTTGACTTTGACTGGTTAGGGCGCCTAAACCACCCAAGTACCTAGGTCCTCCATGTCTTCTAGCCGTTGCGCTGATGGCCATATCAACATAGTCCGGGTGCCCAGATCATGTCTAGGTGCCCGAAAGTCGATACAACTTTATTGTTTGGCCGTTACCTTAGAGGATAGCTACATCTAGCTGGGTGCCCGGAATGCCAACGGACATATTTTACTAGGTGCTATAAATTAAGCACTAGTTCAGGTCCCGAAATGCCAATGGATAGATTTTACCAGGTGCTATAAATTGAGCGCTAGTTCAAGTTATTTTAAACAACACACTCTATACTTTCATCTGTTTGAGTCTCTTTGTTTACAAGCACTAATTTCCATGTATGAGGCTTCTCCGCCTCTGACAATTCATTCGAGAAGGACTTTCCACCGGAATAAGGTAAGTGCTATGGGTAGATGCCTTCATTATTTTCCTATTGATTATATCTCAGAAGCTAGGTTGTGAGGTGACATGGTATGGTCAATTTCAATTCCATCCATCAATGTTTGCTGGCAACCCTTAGCTTTGGTCTCCTTTTTTCGGCAGTGAGCTTCTCTGACGGGATCAACGATAAATCCTTGGAATTTGGGTGAGTTTTGGTGGATAGATTTAATGTAATCATGAAGTAATTATTGTAACAAATAGATTGAGATTTCTACTTAACCGGATCTTGAACTATTGGGAGATTAAACACAAGCTGATGTAGAATGATTATGAATGATTAGTTTCATTAAGTGATAGAATGGTTAGTGTTTCCAATTCAATATAATGGTGGATGGATCAACTAGGGTTAATGTAGTGTTAACTCTAGTTTTGTTAATGAATTGAATGTAAATGATGATTAAATTTAATCCAACTCCATTATAAAATGGATTAGGGTTAATGATGTGATTAGAACTCTAATCTATTGTATTGGACAGATTAAACTAGAGAATTGAGTTAGATCTGACTTGACTGCTTTGGGAGAATTAGCTAAGGTTAATTTAGTAATAAGGGTTAGCTATTCATCTCGTATGTGATTAGCTAATCATACCAATGTAATTAGACAATTACACATAGTTGTAGTTCCTTGATTAGTGACGAGCTGTACGATGTATGACTACTTTTGATTTGATCTCCATTTTAAGGTGGATACTTATTCCTTTGCTTCTATTTAGATCATTGATCTTAGTGCATGATTGTTTTACTTGATAAGTAGGATTTCTTTACCATAAATCTATTTTCTTTATTATCCTACTTGATACTTACTACTTGACCTTTGAGATGATCAAAATTTACTTTATATACAGTCTCATCTTTCAATAACTTTGCTCAGTAGAGTATTCATAAGAATGGATTATACCATAGGAGATACCATGTTGTATGTTATCATGTAGGAGGTGTTAAACATGTGTTATTAGATTTACTGGACATCAGGTGTATATACCCTTTACTCTAGTTTAAGTGATAGGAGTATTTATGTATGGTATATATACATATTGATGGGGTTGACATATTGATCTTATACTGTGTGTACACATATCGATTAGATTGTCATGTTGTCATTGTAATGTATGTACACATATCGATTGGGTTATTATGTTAACCTTGTACAGTTATACTTATGTTGATTGGGATTGTTGTGTTGACCTTATACTATATGTATACATATCGACTGGGTTGTTGTGTTAACGTTGTACTAGTTATACTTATGTCAATTGGGATTGTTGTGTTAACCTTGTACTGTATATACCCATATCGATTGGGTTGTCATGTTGACCTTGTATTGTATGCACACACATCGATTAGGTTGTTACGTTGACCTGGTACTGGTTATACTTATGTCGATTGGGATTGCTGCATTGATCTTGTACTGGTTGTACTTGTGTTGACTGGGTTGTTGTATTGATGATGACCGTGTTTGTATCATGATTATTTATATCATGTTCATCATCTCACTTTGCATGATGGCGACCATTGCTCCATTATGTATGAGCTAGTCGTCAGTCATTCTTGGCTGACCATTTGGTCACTCAGGGGAGGAGTGCTGGTATAGAGTGGGGCTTGTCCTATCGTGCCACCTGGTCACAGAGAGGTTAGTGATATCTAATGTTGTGTGCAGTCAGGGACCTTGACGCATCATAGCTAGATAGCTACCATGCCACTGTCCGTCGCGACCACGCTTATATGGTGATATATGAATGGTAGTACAATTGTCATTTTCTGGCCTCTCGGTCGTACGGGGGTTGTAGTGTCTTGAGAGGTGGGTGGGGTGACTATGGAGCATGCATATTCATATGTACTGATGCGCGGTGCATCTTCTGAATATTTTTCATACATGACTAATAGATACTAGCTACATGTTATTGTGATATGCTGCATATGATTGAGATATGATTTTAGTATGTGATTTTCCATGACGCATACATATGCATTTTTATTATATGTAGCTATTGGCATAAATTGTACAGATATTATAGATAGTTTGGTGGTGAATACCTAGGGGTGTTATCGATCATTACCATGTGTATATTTGGTGTGATACATGTATGTATTCTGATTATGTGTCAGTTATGATCATACTCTATTTCCTGTTGAGACTATATACCTTTGATTTTTTTATTTTATATATGATGCACTTTCTTTTCTATTACCTGCTGAGTGACCTGCACTCACCTCCCCTTTGCATATTTCCTGTTTTATTTCAGGTAGCTTGTAGACGGTTGAGTCGCTTTGTATGCCAACTGCTGGTCCCATATTTATTCTGAGTATTGTGTTCCTTTCATAGTTTTGACTATCTATTTATAGTTGAATTTCTTTTGGTTGTGGTATTGTAATAAGTAAACTTGTACTTGGATTTTAGCCTTCGGGCTAGTAGATTTTTCGTATCGAGTTTTGGGTGGCGTACCCATGTTTTTCTGCTACGATGTTTCTTTTGTGTTCTAGCCAAGTGCCTGTCGACTTTTGTGTTCCGACTAAGTGAGCCGTTGACTTTTGTGTTCTAGCCGAGTGAGCCGTCGACTTTTGTGTTCCGACCGAGTGGGTCATCAACCTTGGTAACTAACTTGCTTTTATTTCATTTTAGCTGTGTGGGCTGCATTATAACTGCATGGTTGTGATTCTATTACTCCAGTCATGTGACTAAATATAAACTAGATGGTTGTGTCTTTTTGTTCAGGCCATGTTGGACGAGGTAGAGTGGCCGTTGTAGGCCTTTTATACATGCTTCATATTATCATAGGTACAAGGGAAATGCTACTTCTGGGGCGTGACACCGTCGCTATGTAGTTATTCAGACAACTATGCAACCTATCTACTCATATCACTATTTGGTGTTGGCAGTGTCGTATAATTGTCATTAGTCCAATCCTTTCGACCACATAGGGGTCGTGGTAGTTGAGGGGTGAGCAGGCGTGACAATATTGAGTATATGCATACGTTATGTGATTGCGTTTGCTTGTGATTGATTACTTTCGCATGGCATTGCATGCATTTACTGGCGGCTATGTCCCCCTTGTGGTTGAGTGAGTGATTGACTATTGCTGCTCACTTGGCACACTCAGGAGTAGTGGTGTCTGGAGTGTGTGAAGCTTGTCCTGTCATGCCCTAGCTCACTTCACAGGTAGTGGTAGCTGGAATGAGAGTAGCTGGGACCCCATTGCTATGTAGCTATTCAGACTACTATGCAAACTGTCTACTCGCACCACTATTTGATGTTGAAAGTGATGTACAGTTGTCATTAGTCCTGGCTTCTCGACCACACATGGATCGTGGTAGCTGAGGGGTGAGAGGCTATGACCATATTGAGCATATCCATATGTTATATGATTGCGTATGCTTGTGATTGATTACTCTCCTTATGACTGTGATATACTACATGTTGAGATATGGTTATTACATGTGCTTTGCATTGTTCTACTTATTAGTAGTGGTGGAGATTACGCTTTGATGTTATGCTAGATTTGATCTATGTAGACCTACATCAAGTACTGTATGATATTGGACACCTTATATCAGGTATATGTGGTATTTACAGTTTTATAGCTATATCTACTATTGCATCCTTTGAGACTATATACCATTGAACTTCCATATAATTATTATGATCATGCACTATCTGTCTTATTCCCGCTGAGTTTTTAGACTCACCACTCCTTGAACTGGATTTTCTTTCACCAAGTAATAGGGAGTTATTACTTGGAGTCATTTGGAGGTTCTTTCCTGCTAGTCCCACGTCACTATTGAGGATGACTTTCTGATTGGTTTTCTACTTATGTTGTTGCTATTTCTTTTAGTCTTAGCATTGTAATTATTAAATTAGGACTCGTAGATTTCGCATTGTAGATTTCGATTATGTGTTTGTTTTATTTGTTAAGTTAAGCCGAGGCATCTTGTAGGTTTATACTTTTGGTTTATACTATCTTCCTTATATTTTCTGCTGCATTTTGTTCCAGTTGAGTGGGTTGTTTTATATATTGCATGGTTGTGCTGTATCAGCCAAGTGACTGTTATATAAACTACATGGTTGTTTGTTTTATTTTCTAGCCGTGTTAGCTAAGGGTGTGTGGCCCTGTGGGCAATGTATAATAGCTTTATATTGTCACTGTTATAGGGGATGTGCTATCCGATTTTCGTTGGACAACCTTACTCTCAGGCCGTGACATGTTAACCACAACAAGAATAGAATCCATGGATTGTTGGGTAATGGGTAATCCCAATACAAAATCCATATTGATATTGAGTCAAGGAGATTCAGGGATAGGTAAGGGAATATACAAGCCTACATTGGTGAGCACCCCTTAGGCTGCTAACAAACAGAATATTGATTCACAAAGTGGCCCACATCGTTGGTCAACTTGGGCCAATAAAATGTTGGAATTAATGGATGAAGGAGGTGAAAGAGCACCCCTTCACCTTAACTCCCTCATGAATGGAGGTAGGGGAAGAGTCATCTTCCTCTTATATATACATCCAAATCAAGAAAGAGGTGAGATAGAAGAGAGAAGATCTCAAGGAAGAATAGGGATTTGGCTTGTGGAACTAAGAGAGAGGGCTTGATTCGTTCGTGATCACTTCTCGCTGATGACTTCTTTCTCTGATCTTCTTCACCAAATCTTGAAGAGCTTTTTGATTCGTTCGTGATCATTCTTCCGATGACAAGTGAAGATCCAAATCTATTAAGAGAGATCACTGTGAGTTTTTACAGATTTTGTATTTTTATATTTCATGCTTTAGAACATCAACAATGGTATCAGAGCGATAACAGTTCTGAAAGCATGAAATAGGACAAATATAACTGAGAAATCATGACGGTTGTTCTGATCTCTATCCAAAAAGAAGATCTGCATAATGACTGGAAAACATGATAGTGTTGCAACTTCCATATTCACCGTTGCGCACTGGAGACCGCGTTGCAGCCCTGAGACGTGGGCCAAAGAACATAATCCGCATTTGTCACGGTAGAAAAGGTCACGGCTGTATCTCACAGTTGCACACATTTTGGGCGTCAGCAATCACATTGGGTCTCTACATCGGAAAGAACCAGCGATTGCCAGGTAGGTCAGCAATCCACCACCGTGGTCGACAACCACGTCTTAGTCACGAATAAGATTGCGTTAGTCTCGAAGAAGAAGAACAGTATTGGCTACTGTTCTATCAAAAACTTTTAAGAAGAAGTTTGATTTAAATAAATCAAAAGGGAATGAAAAAGGTTATCACGGGATAAATGTCTCATGAAGTTTTTTTTGTTTGTTTTTGATTTTTATTAAATCAAATAAATCAATATATGCAATTCTTTAAAGAAAATCTTGATTTATCTTTAAAACAATTGAACCGGTCTAGTCCAATTAATCTTGACCTGTCTTGTTCATATGATACATAAAAGTATGGTTCATTTGAACCAAATAACTTCTTCATTTAAGTCATACCAGGTTGGTCCAGTCAGACTTATATTCTAGTTTAAACTATTGAGTTGTCTAACTAGACCGATTGGTCTTTTTAATCTTGATCTGGTTTAAACTATTAGTTGGTTTAACAAGATTAGTTTAATTCAATCATACCTGATTGATTCTCATTGGGATGGTTTAATGGGTCTGGCTAATCAAAATTGGCTAAATTGGTAGAATTTAGATAGTTTGATTTATTTGGCTTGATCTTCTTATATTTTATCGAATATGGTAGATTTGTTCTAATGGACCAAGATTTGATCAAATTGGACAAGATTATCCAATATACTAGAATTGATCAAATGAGTTTTGATTTGATCACTTAGTCTGAGTTAGACTTAAATGGGTTTATGTTAAACGATAACAACTGAACATTCTAATTAGATTAGTTCTAATGAGGACGGGGAACTTAGGATTAAGTTTCTCAATCGATCGATCCATTGTGTCAGTCAACTGGAACTTCTCAAATACAAAAAAATTATTTATCTTATTTGCTTATGGATTATGTGTGTTTGTTCCATGCATATGTGTAAATTGAATTAAACTAGTTTTGTTACTGGTTTGTCGGTTTTGTACTAACATTATTGTTTTCAATTCCATATGTCGAGGATGATATACATGATGACCCGTCACGATGTACGATGGAATAAGCTACGAGAGAAGATTCAGGAGATCAAGTATGACCCTTTTTTGGGGGGTCAGAGGACATATTGGATGATCTGGTCAGTTGTTCTGGAAATTCGAACAGCAAGAGTTTGCAGAACCAAGTTTGGTCTACATGAGATTGCCCCAAATAAGTCTAGGTTCAAAATGATTGGTTAACCACTACACTGGTATTTGTCTTAGTGGGAGTGATGTTAACTTATCTAGCTTATTAGAGTATTGTTATTGTTACTGTCGTTATGTACGAACGGTATTGGCCCATTAAGTTTAATAAAATCATGAATTAGTTTCTATCGTTATGTATGAACAGAGTTATTTTATGAAAAGTTACGTTATGTGTTACAAACTTGGAAAAAGAATATTATGTGTTAACGGTCTTAACAGAATGATTAGTTCATTTCATGATTAGTTCATGTTTAATTAAATGATTAGTTCATTTAATAGGATGTATGTGATAGAATTGATCAATATTGATTAGATTGGATCATACGAATGATGTGTGGAAACATGCACGACCGTGTGATCCTCTGTGCACAACCCTATACTGCTGGTCCATCTCCTACTTGCCTGAGAACTCCTTCTTAGCTTTCGTACACTTACCAAACAAACTCCAAAGTGTGCATAAGATGTGAAAATGTACTAAATTACCCATCCTGTAAATGAAAACCAAACGAAAGTAGACCTTCGAACAAATAGATATAATTAGGGTGAAATGTAATAAAAGGAAGTGCGACAACGTAGAACATACACAAGAATATCAAAGTGATGTGCAATAATCGTTCATAAGAATGAGTACAATCTACGCACATCACACCCCCATACTTAAACCTTTGCTTGTCCCTAAGTAAAATCTTACAGCTAGCATTATGTAATAGTGTAATGCATCATAATGTGAAGCAAATAAGTTAACTCTATCAAATAATTATAATGGTGAGTATGGCCATAAGATAAATTGTTCGTACTTAAACTCAAGTTCTTCGTGCTCAGTCCAAAACGTGGTCAAAATTTATCAAGTCTCAATTCTTAAACCTAGTCAAGTCATCATTCAACCATCTTTTCCTATTCATTCTTGACAGTAGGTACTTACCTATCACGTGCTTGTTTTATATTCCTTACTCAACCTAGGATCTGATACACCCACAAGTGTATGAGAAATATCAAAGTAATATATAAGATATTATATGTACAGGGACTGTTGATTAAGCACTAGTTAACTTTGTACAGTGAATTATCTAGACAATCAAGAATGGTTGTGTTGGAAAGGAAAGAGAGTAAGAGAGAAGTGAGAAGAAGAAGGAAAAGAAGGAGGAAGTTGATCTTCAGTGGAGAAAGATTTTGGGGTTTCAGTTTCATTGTGATGGTAATTAATGTGTTATGGATTACTCATCTTCTATTCTCTAGACCTACATCTTGTAGGTGATCTAACTAGATACCAATGCCACCTCTCGATAAATTGGAATACCCTACTTGTATCATTTAAATGTTAGCAAGAAGAATAACTAACTTAGAGAATCTAGTTAAAGGATTACCCCTATCACTAGGGTTCCATGGTCATATGTCTCTAAATTAACACAAACTC
>JBAMIB010271166.1:0-11757 GCA_037177415.1 Kaempferia rotunda | reverse complement strand
ATGGTTCAATTGAGTTGATTTAGACAATACCTGAACAAACTAACTTATTTGCACACCACTACTCCTACTTGACTTATCCACTATGGGGTTAGCATTCGATTAAAATCAAACCGACCGAATTATTTTTAAAAACTGAACCGATATAATATCGATTAATTTAATTTTTAACTGAATTAATCATTTTTTTTAAATATTTTTTTAATATAAAATCAGTTTTAATTTTAAAAAATAAGGACTAAAAACCTGATTGGCTCAAAATTTTGATTAATTCAGACTGTTTAATTTAATCAAATAAAAAATTTTAAAATTAATTTTTGGGAAAAAAATCTAAATTTTTGAATAAACCGAATCAAATTTTAAAATTCGATCAGTTTATTCAATTTAACTAAATTTTTATTTATCCCTAATTGACATGCTCAACTTGGCTCACCCCTCACTAATGCCAATAGATCTGATTTTTACATCCTCCGTCCTCGTATCCATCGAATATAACACATCCGATAGATATACTCATATTCATTAAAGGATTAAATATCTTTTATACTTATAAAATTTTTTCTTCCTATTCATCCATTATTATTTAACCAAAATATATTAAAATTAATATTATATTAAAAAATAAATTAAATATCTATTTAGCTATCAATATCAATAAAAATAATTAGTAAATATAAAAAAATTATAAAATTTTCTCTCTATATATATATATAGAGTATTCAAGTATTCAAGACGAATATCATGATTGTTCTTTTGTTTCTTCCTCCATTCATATCATATATCGAATCCCCTATTAAATTTGGATGAAATTGCCAACCCAAACCTAGATTGTCCAATGAGGTCGTCCTAATTTCACATGCCTAATCAATTCAACATTGACTCATGATCCGATTGAGTTGATTTAGCCAATACGACACATCCCAACAAACTAGCTCGTTTGACTCACTCTGATCGATTAATTTGCGCACCTCCACTCCAAATTGACTTACCTACTCAACCCAATCAACATGCTCCGCTCAGCTCAACTCAACCCAACCCAACCCCACCCTTGATTCTGTATCTCAAACCAAACTAAAAGATTCATGTTCTTACACCATTTCTATTTTATTCTATTTTCTTAAGAAAGCATGAACTCTTCCATAAACCAAACATATACCTGTCTAATTCGTACGAAGAACCGAACTAATGTGTTATTACCCAATGCAACCAGTTTCCATACCTCCGGTCATAACCTGAATAGGATGATCAGAAGACGATGCGATTTTCAGTGCCATGGTGTTTTCAGGTAGGAGGTTTCCGAGTTTTTGATTCGGTTGGCACTCGATGAAGGTTTAGTATTTACACGCGCCATACTTCTCGGAGGAGCTTGTGCCTAACTGAATTAGCTTGTGAGTTTTCATTTTTGTCACCACCACTAGGGGTGGTTTTGTCGGCGATTCCAGCAAGAGGGTTGTCTAATTCATCCAAGTCCTCGTCGCTAGTATACCCCTTCCTCTGCACCATGGATGCTCTCCGATCCAGCTCGGCTCTACCGCGTACATCACCCACCTTCTCAGCCACATCATTAGCTGAAGGAGGCAAGTACACTACCGGAGCAGCCGCGCAGGGGAAGCCCCCGATTATCTCCTTTTCAGACAATCTGCGTTCGAGAATGCTCTGCATTTGATTCGAAAGGCAAAAATATTATTTGAATACTTTAAGAAGCGGGAAGAAAAGCTGATTTCGGAGAGTTTTAGATCATGGAAAAGTTTGGTAAAAGATTCCTTCAGTGTGATTGATCCTTTGAACAATCGAAAAATGAGAAATTGTCATCTTGGATATACTATCTCACAAGTAGCTAACCACAAGATAGGTATCAAGTTCTGGAGTTGTAAATGAAGAAAAAAAAAATAGAAAACAATTGGACCATGCGGCAGTAGGTTACAGAGATGAGGATGTTAAAATGTTAAAATATTGCAAGCTGAAGAGACCACATACCTCGGTGTTCAATTCCTCGAGCACAACTCCAGGAACAGGATCGGGACAGAACTCGTCGGGGGTGAAGTTGCAGAGTACCCGCGTTATCAAGGGCAGCCCGATTGAAGGGCAGACCTGAGATTTATAATTTAGCCATTAGCCAGCAAAGAAAACTGTGAGATTAGAGAGTTGCAAAACAAAGAGAGCTATATTTCAAAGGCTAACCTCTTTCCTGACTGCATTTTCAAGTAGCATGTCCTTGGGGAGCATCAAAAGATCACTTAATTCATTAAGAAGGCGAAAAGATTTTGATTTGGTTACTTCCTTTCCGTTATCATTCTCATTCTCATCGGTGTCTCTGTCCTCTTTCCATGAATCATCATCATCCATGCCAACTACATCTGTAAACCATCTAGACCAATTTCCTATCTGCATACAAATTCGCAACCAAGTTTTTAGATTACAAAGGAAATTAAAGCACTGCACTCTATCATGTACGACGATTGAAAAAAGAAAAGAAGTATCATTTATCTTGATAAAGAACAAGAAGATAATAGTAATATGGTCAAGTACAAGATTAAGTAGGTACAAATGAAAAGATAACATTAAAAAATTCTTTCATAATCAGCACTCGCACGGTCAACTCAAAGTAATCACTAACAATGCTTATTAAGGTCGGTCCTACACAAATAATTTAGCCTTTAGGCAAACATGTAGGAGCAAGCCTCGAGTAGCATTGCTAAGCTATCAAAGCTTGAAGAGAGAACTAGCTGAGGTGGACGACCAAGTAGGACTATGCTCTTTGGTGAACTTCTGTCCCTACTGCCACTACTGTTCATGGCAGCAACACCTAAAGAAAGATCCCCTTTTTAGCCTCCCAGCGCTTAGGCCCTGGGCCTGCATCCGTATGACCAAAAGCTATCATGTCCACAATCCATGACATTAGTTAGAGTGCTCCATTCCTTAGGGTTGACGTCACTCTGGGCCAAGGAACAAAGATCTGACTTCAAAGGAGGTGATCCCTGACCCGACATATCACCCTTCCCCCGAGAAAAGGTCCTCTGGACCAAAGATCACTGGACCATCTCTATTCCAGAGATTCTCACCCATTGGATCATATCAATGGGATTATCAAAGTGGGGAGCAGTTCATATCCAACGGTCCATAATCACTGGACCAGGGATGGTCCAATGATTGTGGTCCAAAGGATCTGAACTGCCTTCCCCCAAGCACATCACCCTTGACTGTTGTAGATTCATCTCAGAGCGCGACGCTAGTTTGCCTACCTCTCAGCTTGTGCTAGCATTTTCCCCCAGTCTCGGGTTGGCAAGCTCCTCCCTTATTAATTTTATTTACTTGAGGAGTTGTCTTTGGGTGTGCTCCATAGGTCCCCATAGAAGTGCCACTCTTTATACCGAGCAATGTATTTGATTACTCGCAATCTACCAATAGCCTGATGCATGTCTTGACAAATTCGCTCTCCCATTCGTCCCTGTTTGAGGGTCCTGTAGATCCCGAACACAAGGCGAGGGAGCTTCATTGTCAATGGAAGCCTATGCCTTGTCATCCACGATTGACATCTGATAAGCTCGTCAGGCTCAAACGGATGTATGGGGTGCCTAAGGACTTCATATGCTTTGTTCCTTAACAATAAAGCTAAAGACAAATAATTAAATTTAATAAGAGCATACTGGTGGTCCGACCTTTCCCCAGACTCTACATTGGTGAGTGTTTCGTGCACCGAATTGTCTTATTTTATATTGGTAGTCACCGGTAGCAAATTGTCTCCAAAATTTATTTTAGAATACAGCTGAAGTAAAGCTGGGCTATTTGCTTGAATGGGATTAACCATTGGTTCCTTCCAACTTCCAATCAAGTATCTCAAGCATAGTTCAATAGATAAATCAGGAACTAATAACTGGACCTCTCAGATAATGTGAATAAAAAACAGTAAAATCCCTTCATCAACACCAAAAGAATAATGCAGATAATAATACTTACAGAGTTTTTGAGTTGTGCACCAGATTCAAAGCTTAAATTTCCAGCTGGAATTGGTAAGACTTTTGAGTTGATAATTGGATCGGAAATAGGATTGGTAGGAATTTCATAAGCTGACTCGCGCAAAATTGCATTGAACATGGCAACATCTAATCTAGATACACATTGCTCCATCACCTAGGAATACAAGAGATTTATCATCCACAGACTGGTTCAAAAATATATATATCTGATGCCAGAACCAATCAAGGAAAAACTCGAAAGAAACATGACTAATGAAATCTAGAAGGAATTTAGAAATACACATTGGAGTGTTGGACTGTGCAACATGTACTACAAAGTAAGTTAGCAGAGACGTAAAGAATTAATGTATAATGTTACGGAAATAGAATGAAAAAAAAGAAAAAAAATAGCTGAGAGCTATTAGATGCAAGTCCAAGAGATATAAAATAAGAGAAACCAGGTTGAGATGGTATAAAAATGTTCAAAAGCAATAAATCAATTCTATAGTTACATATTTGAATGGAATGGAGTCAGAAGTGTTGAGGGTAGATGAAGGCCAAAGAAAACTCAATTCAATGTGAGAAAATTAAATTAATCGATTGGAATATTATTAAGGACATTGCCTTACATAGAGCACAACGGAGGACTAAGATCCATGTAGCTAACAAATGCTTATTGTTGTTAATGTTAATGATGAATTGTTTGTTCATCAGCGATGGCAGAACATACCTTTCTCGCCAATACAGGTAAGCAGCCACACTCGTGGCCTCCAGCACGTACTGGGCATATTCTACTGAAAGCATTATGAAATGCACTTTTCCATAAATTGATAGAAAAGCTTCCTTGCGGCTGATCACCAAGTGATGGTTCTAGCAATTTTCCCGAGATTGTTGGAGTGTACAAGTCCTCCATTGGTGTTTGCATGTGGGGTGTCAATGTCTGAATTATAAAATCACATATGAACAAAAAGGAGGAAAAAACACCATGCCAATGTCTAAATATGAAAGAAGGTTACCTGAAGAACTAGAGGAGAACCAAAAAAATCTCTTTGCCTCTTTAGCAATTAAATTAAAATGAATAAAGATGTTCAGTTCACATAACTTGGCCAAATGATTAGCACACGGAGGTAGGTAAAATTTGGCATTCTTACTTTTTGCTACTTCATATAACCCATGCAGTCTCCAACTTATAAAACAAGACTTGTTAGTTCAATCAGTTAACTGGGAAACCCAAAGCTGCTGCCTCCAATTGGAAGCTTGGAACATTAGAAAGTTTCTGCTGAATTGGATTTTTGACCAGCTTTAACCTAATAACCCATCACCCAGGAGGTTCATCAGTCCACCACTGGCCACTGATTTTCTGATAATCAAAACATTAGCTAGACTAGACACAGTATTTACCAAAAATAAATAAAATGTTCAATTCAACTTCTAAGGTTATTTTCAGTTAAACCTCAAGTAAAGTCAAGAAATCAGAAACTAGACGCTTAATACACTATCTTATAGCATCAGCAAACTCGTTTACTTAAGTTAGAATAATTAAAGATGTTCAGACACATGCTGAGGTGGTTGAAGTAGCATTGTCTAATTTCCATTGACACCCCAGATGATTATTAATAAAGCTTTAACCAATTGTAGTGACTTTTAGCCAAAGACAATATGAGATGTCAGATGATTAACAGCAAATTTCCCAAATTTTAACTTTTCATATAAAATGGTTAAAGAAATTGATAATAAGTTGCAAAGTGATTAGGAAAAGACTAAATAACAATACAATTATCAGATCCTAGGAATCCAGGTGCTGTCTATTGGTTTATAATTTCTCACACATGATGGTATTCAATCTAACAAGTCAAGAACACTACCATTAACTTAACCCAATGACGGAGTGATCCACTCGTCTATATGAGGTTTACTAACAGTCAATAATGTCTAAACATACAGTATCTTGGACTTGTTAACATAAATTGATCTCTTTCTAATAATTCAAACTTTTGTGTAGGTAGTTAGCCAATCAACTTTAAGATAGTATACCAAAGGTCATTGGGGAGTCCCACTTTTGCTGCCAAAAGGAAAAAAAAAGTAGCTAATCAAAGATCAGGGCCAATCAAGTTAAGTGCTCCCCACCCACACATGAAAGGGAAGTGTGGATAAGATAAATATATAAATTGGTCACTTTTCTAATAACTTAACCTTTTGGGATAAGTAGTTAACTACTTAACCATTATAAAATAAAATTTACAGCAAGACCACGAGAACAATGTTTTGCACTTCTAATAATTAGCAGCTGATATGAAAATCCTGAATGTAATTGGATTTCACAGCCTGACATGGAACCATTGGAATGTTTACGCTGAATAAGCAAGTATGAAGCAATCATATATTTTTTATAACATTTCCCATTAGAAAAGTGCAGTCCTAGATTGCTTATGCATATTAAGACACTAGCAAGAATGGCCTACAAATTATCTCAAGATAACATCGAAAAGAAGAAATAAAACTTACTTGCCACCACACTAATTCAACAATTCGGGAGAATATCCAAGATTCAATCTTTTCCAGAGCTTGTGCAAATGTGTTTGTATCTTGCCAATCATATATCAGTGACAAAAGGCCAAGATTTTTTCCTTTTTTGTTGCCAGAATTGTTTTTCCATTTAAGTGTTGGATGTTGTTCATCTGTTTTCTTTGCACCACCATTTGATGCAACCATCTTCATAGTTGCATTGAAATTGGACAACTTGCCAAAAGTTTGAGAGATAATCTCTCTCAGGACAACTATGTTTGACAACCAGAATGTCAACCTAAGATAACTAGCCAAATTATTAGTTGATCAATAAATACATACATTCTAGTTCTTAGATACAAAATTTCAGTACCTTGAAACATCACTACCACAGGACTTTGCAATAAGTATAAGTCCCGACACAGTATTTTTAGCTATTGTAGCCTTCTTGTCCTGAGTCCAATATTTGCAAGCATGAATATATAGCCTTGAAAGACGCCGAGCTGGTGTGTGAACCTTATGTGCTGAACTGCCATGCTCTGGTACAACAGAATAGAGAGAAATCTCAAGAGCAGCAACTTCTCTAAGTTCTTCCTCAAGTTTTTCAATTCTGGACTCCAACTCTTCAATCTTCTGAGATACACACGCCTTGTCATCATTAATGGCATTCTCTTCTGTCTCAACTGTTTCATTGTCTGTACCATTACTCTGATCACACACAGGAGCCTCATCCATCACATCTATTTCCTTAACATCTTCAATTGTTTTGTCCTCAGTTTCTTCAGATGAAGCTATTGAAAGAATATTTGCACTTTCCTTTCTTTTATCAGTAGGATATTTAGTTGAATCTGATGCTCTGACAGGCTTTTGATACTTTTTTTGGCTCGCACTTGATGCTTTGAACAGACCATGTTGTTGATGATTAGCACTTCCTCTTGAGGTGCGAGTGCCATTTTCAGATGGTTCTCTTTTTGAAACCTTCTTTGGAATCCTTGATGCTCTTTTTACCTTGTTGTCAGTATTTGTTGCAGTCTCCCCTTGAGATGAAAGTGAATCCCTTGCTGGTTCATAATCTGATTCACCATCATTAGTATGCTTAAAGTCCTTCTCCAAATCACTTGAACAATCATCTCTTTCTTCACCATACTCTTGAGCACCCATTTGTACAACTTAAATCAATAGCAAGTCTTCAGCTCTGTAGGGTCCCTGAAATTCTCTTAAGTTGTACCTCATGTACCTCTCCCCTGTAGGGTTTACAAGAATGTTAGCTACAACCAATTTTACTTATGTTACCTGCTGATCAACCTATGCCATCAACAGTTATGTTCTCTCTGCAGCAACCCCTTTTGGAGTATCTGTGCAATAATAACAGAACTGACCAGCAAACTTGGAGTCCATTATTAATGTATTATTGAAAGTGTCTAACATATTAAGATACATGTGGTGTGGTTTCGTAGCTTACTTTCTCATCAAAGATGCCCTAGTAAGGAATAGAAGAAATTATCACAGACTGTAAAAAACACATTTTTCAGCAGCTTACTCCATCCATAATTGTGATTGTGAAAAGTGTCCAAGCATTACTTATGATCATAAAACACAAATTGTTGGAATTTTTCAGAATAAAGAGGGTTTTAAGAAGAGTTTTCAAAACATGGAGAGCGAAGATGGACTTAGAGGAGGTACCACGTGCTTTGCATCGTAGGATTATGTGCAAAGCATATGATTGTTACACATGATCATGCCATCCATTTGGCACACACAAGCACACTTTGTTGGCAAAATAAACTCAATTGCCATGGAAAATATGAGGCTCAATGTGGCATTTTGTTGGCTAACTTTGCACTTCATAAGTAGTCATTGTTAAGTTGCATACTTAATTTATTGTCATACAAAATGTCTCCCTCACCTTTATTGCTATGAATGATGGTTGATCCACGTGTGAATTGTGCACCAACAATCCAATCTAAGCCCAAGTGGTGCGATCCAGTGAGCCAATACTTCAAACATGTGCCATTGGGATTGTTCCAATGGCAAAGGATAAAAATTGGATGGGTGCAACCCAAGACTATCTTGACAAAAGAGTTGCAGATTAGTCTATAAAAGAAAAAGAGTGGGCTAGGCAAATTGACTTCGAATTCATTCAACATTTAACAATCTCTATTCTCCCTCTAGTGGCAACATAATTCTTCCACCCTATAGAAGAATGCTATGCTTCGACAGAAGGATTAGAAGACATTGTTCCCTTGTTGGGTGGACCATAGGCTCTTCCTCTACAGTGCAAGTCATGGAAGAAAAAAATAATTTCATTGTGGATTAGTAAGACACCAATTGCACACCATTAATAGCGGCACATTAAGTCATGGAAACATGACTGCTATTTGGGATTGTCAATAACTATAAATCGATAAGCCCTTATTCTAACCCATCATCAATGAAAATTCTCCACCACAAATAACATAATAGATCCTTTTAGAGAATGAACACTTTTTCGCTTGTATAAAAGAACATGTGCCCTATAACTAATTTGAAAAATTACCATTATGCTACACAAAAATAGTTCATTCTTGAAACTACAGAACAAGAGCTATATGCACATTTATTTATTTTTTGATAATCGCCTGACTAATCCTGAATTTTTATTTATCACTCACAAGAGAAGTATGGTAAAGAAGTTACGATTCAATAGTGATTTAGAGACACTTTTGCGCGCACTAAACTGCTCCAGAACTATCTAGCGCAAATGCAAAAGGGAAAAAAAAAACTAATTTTAACTCGGATGTAGACCTAGCAATGATTATTACATCAAACGTAAGTGACACTGTCTAGATCTCAACAAAACCACGAGCCCAGAAATTAACAGGCTCCTCCTGCAGATTAGCCACAAAAGGATTCACTCCAAATCCCAGCGCAATTGTACAAACTAAAATGGATGCTTTCCAAAAAGGCCAAAAGAAAAGCAGACCGGCCCACACGATAAACGACAGGATGGCGGAGAAGAAAACAAGGGAGAAAATAGGTCGAGGTTAAGAACTGATCACCGGAAAATTTTCACTCCTCCTTCCTCTCATGGCGCCTCCGCTATTCGATACTCGCAAAGTAGGCTGCAGTTCTCCCGTCCAGGTGACTGAGCACGAATGCCGAACTCCACCGAACTCCACCAGAAATCTACGAACTCAATTTGATGCAGAATTTGAGGCCTCTCCTCTCTTTCCACGAGCTCTCGCCTTCGCCGTCGTCTTCGTCTTCGTCTTCGCCCTGATCTGTGTCCGTGTTCGGTTTATAGCCGCAGCAGTCGCAGCAGACACGATGCAGAGCGGTGGGGGTGCTTGAAACTGAAGGCGGTGACGCCACCGCGGTGAGATTAGCCTCCACCAGCGGCGGTGATGTTTGGGTGGCCCCGCGCCACGTGTAGCCGTCTGCTGGCGTTCTTATTCTCACTCGCGGTGAACTGACTCTAGGTTTTCTGATCTTTTACCTTCATCTGGTTCCCCAGTTTGGCATCTCGCCATGTGATTCGAATGAGCTGCGGGGACCACAAAATGAGAAAGGCAGAAAACGATCGGGTAAGCGAGGGGGTACGAATTATTTGGGTGAATGTATCCGACGGCTGGGAGAGAGGGTGTCGGTGTCGGTGTCGGCGTCGGTTGTTTCCCATTAATCATGCAAAAGTATTTAACAGTTTAGTAAATTAATTAATAATCAACGTTTAAACATTAATAATGAGGTAAAAGAATGTAGGAGCGTCGATAGGGGATCAAATTCTCTTTCCTAAAAATTATGTATTCGTGTTTTACTCATCATTTTAGCACATCATTGGCGGCCTTCGGCCGCTGACCCGACCAGAATTATATCCTGAGGGGAAGATAAACCCAGAGGGATAGTCGCAGGCTCGATTGACACCTAAATCCGATCGGATCTGAGTAGATTTTCTCTTTGCCGTCGATCTAAACTTCTACTCAGACCCGGCCGGATTTAGGTGTCGATCACGCCGACGGCGATCCCTCTGGGTTCACCTTCCCCTCAGGGTATAGTTCTGGTCAAGTCAGTGCCCGAAAGCCACCGGTGATAGGCTGGAATGAAAAGTAAGACATGAGGACATGTGATATATTAGGAGGATTTGTTTTGCGTCGATAGGGGGTTTGAATATCCATCGTCCATATCATCGTTCATTCATGCTTTTCAATATTAGTGCAGCAGAGTATAATAAAAATTTTTAATAAAAATAAAATTTTTTAAAAAAAAAGGGTGTTGTTCGCAAGTTCTATTCGCGAAGATCCATTTCGGATGGCTAGAAGATCTTCCGAGGATTCTGAGCTAGACCTCATCTGATTTTACTCCGTCGTAAAATTATCTATCCCTAGCTGTCTGGACCAGTCCCGAGCGCTAATACTTTATAAAATACTTTGAAAATATTTTAAAAAATTATGTTAAGTATTAAAATCTGTGTAATTCTCCTGAAAATAGATCTAGCACCTTAAATATGTTCACTATTTTTATCTAAAGTTTAGTGCTATAATTCTTATTATTTACCCTAGTAACTTAGTTATTTTGATGAATGACAAAGGGGAGGGTAATGGAATTTAAGTTAGAAAAGTTAATCATGCATATTATTTTCTGGACTTGATGGGTTTAGAGGATCGAAACACCAAGCTGAAGTCCAGCTAAGTTGATAGCCGACACGAAGTACAGATTAATTGAGGTCTGACAAAGAAAGTCCAGTTGGGTTTACAACTAGCTGAAAGTTTAGATTGGTTGAGATATGTCAGGAAGTTCTGGTGGGTTAAGGGATCTGACATTAAGGAAGTCTTTGATTGGTAAGTGGACGTAAGCAACTAGAGGAGAGATCCAATTAGGATGCATTCCCAGTTGAGGGAATAGTAGACGTTGGTTTGACTTAGGTTTTAGAGAAACTCAAAGTCAGGACTGGACAATCCAGAAACTGTCAAACATTTTATTACTATTTTTTTTCATATTATTGATTGTCGTGCTAACTTTGTGGTGTAGAAAATCAAAAGGCAGAAAAATGGGTTCCAGGCACCCATACTTGGTCCAAGCGCCCGAAGGTCTGAGCTCCCGGAGGTGGTCTAGGTACTCAGGCAAGGGGTGAATCTAGTAGGGAGACAAATGATGTGGTAGACGTTGAGTGGACGACACACGTCACGATCCAAGTCCAGGCACCTGGAGATGGATAAATGTTTCATAAATAAACTTTCGATGAGGTGTAGCCACGCCAATACTCTAGGGGCTTGGGGGATAGTTTGGGTGGTGGAGGTGACCTATAAAATGGATTTAGACCAAC
>JBAMIB010271061.1:0-11759 GCA_037177415.1 Kaempferia rotunda | reverse complement strand
GGTTCCGGCAGGAAAATGACTGCAGCACTAGTATTTTTCTCCAAATTTCAGGGGGTGCGATCGCACCCCCTGGTATCCACTTAGCTACGCCCCTGTCTACACGTGTCCGATGGCCATTTTTTCGATTTTGTTTTTATTTATTGGAATTTTTTTAATGTTTTTTATTATTTAATTTAGTTGGTGTGAACAGTAAATAACGGTGATATTGCAATTATAGAACACTTAAAATTGGATCGTTTCCGCTCTGAATCCGCGTGCATTCCAATGTAATCTCTCCCTTTTATCTTCCCCTCGATCCTGGACTCGCTCCTAGAGCTCCCCTTCTTCCACATTTGTCGGTGGACATCGGGATTTGTCCAAGAAAAACGAATTTAATCTGACTCTGTTCTGCTCCGCAGTTGATTCGTCGATCTAGGGTTTCCCTTGTGCATTGCTTAGTTCCACATAGGATGCCCGGCTGTGGGATTTCTGCGACTTCTTGAGTTCGAGGGCTTCTTTTCTTGTTTTCTACAGAAGCGAAAAGGTCCCAATTTGGGGGAAGTTGCGTTTTGATCTGCGGGTGGAGAATCAAGGAGAAGCGAAAGATGTTGACGGAGAGAAGCAGGATGGGTTGTCATCTGTTTGCAGATGGTTCCTTCGATGGCCACGGCATCGGTATTGAGCATCCATCTTCGTCTCCGTCCTCTCCAAGCTGCATCCACCATCGCGTCTCTAAGATGGATACTCCTGCTGGTCTTGCTATCAAGTACGGTGTCGAGGTAATTAATGTTCTTCTTCAATGTTAGTCGTGTTGAGCCAATGAGGACAAAATATATAGTTTTTCCAGTTTATATTGCTGTTCATCATCAAGAACAAGTTAATCGATGAAAAGTTAAACCAACATTGTTCATTTCATTAGAAAGCTTAGAATCTGGCTACTCAATGATTTGTTATAAATCAGAATAGTTAAAAGTGTGATATGTCTTTGTTTTGCTTCCTCTTTTAGGAAGAAAATCTGCTATCAAAAGAATTACCTTTTTCCATTTCTCTAGTCTGATATGTGATGCTCTGTGAATATTAATACTTAGGTTTCAGACATCAAGCGAATAAATGGACTTGTAACAGACCTTCAGATGTTTGCTCATAAGTCATTACAGATCCCACAGCCAGGGAGGCATCCACCATCTCCTCTATCTAATGGTTCAACAGAGAATGGGTAATTCTCTTCTTTACCAATTTGAAACAAATAATTATTTATAGTTGCGATAAAAAAAATTCTTTTGGAAATGTCTAATGTATGGCGTGAGGATACTTTGTAGTAAGTTTTGAAAGCTAAATTGTAATTTATCTTAATTCCATCACTTCCACTTCCATTAGCAGACTGTTTTGTGTTCTTAAGTATTTCCTACTTGTTTTGTGATATATAATCAAGTTGTCCAGATGAGTTGTCTCTTTTTTATCTTTAAATCAGAGATATCATCTTAGGATGATGATAATTGGTAACTCATTTTTTTTGCAATCAAAATTTTCAAAACCTTAGGAGCACAGGCTTGTTATAAATTACTAAATGGTGAATGTGTTGGCCCAACATTGGAGAAATTTAGTAGCACCTGAATTTGATTTGATTTATATACACAATATAGATGGCTCAGGCTGTTTTGTGACATCAGTTCAAGTAGTAATCTTCTTTTTCTAGACAATCTCTACACCTGATTGTAATCTTCTTTTCTAGAATACAAAAATTGCATGTTAAAACAATTTGTCTATCACAGATTGCTAGTATAATTTCTTGATACTGATGCTATGTTGATCCAGTTAACATCTTTTCATTCACTGCATGAAAATTTTCACTTTTCTTACTTCGATAGGTGTGGAGATTATTATTGCACACCCCATCATCCTCATAATGATGTGTTAGAACTGATCGAGTCTTTCAATTCAAAAGCTCCTCCGTGCAATGTTTCTCCAGCCATGAGCAGATTACAAGGATATTATGGTCTCACTCCCATTAAAAGAAGATCTGAATTTGAAGACATCTCAACCGAAGGACCATCAACTCCGAGTCAGCATCCAAGCAAGCACAGGAAATCTAGAAGTCTTATGAATTTATTCTCAGAAGATGCAGAAAATAACGAGGCTGAGAGATCTTTTAGGCGTCGTCAAAAGTGTGATCGAAGCCCAATTTTCCGTCGCTCAGAAGCGTCCTCGAACGAGAAAGGAAATGTTGGAGCCCCAGAGAGGATAGGAAAAGGCATAGCACCAAGGCAAAAGGCGGGAAGCAGGACTGAGATCGACATGGCTCGTCCAGGTGTTGTCATTCCTGGCAGTGACAGTGTCAAAACTGAGCAACATTTGTCTTTCAGGAAATCATCCAGCACATCATGTTTGATCTTGGAGGATTCTGATAATAGTTCTTCGATGTGGCCGGCGAGCTGCTGGATTTTGAAAACGGATATCCTTGTTAAGCCAATAATTGATGGGTTCCCCAGGTCTATAATCGTGAGGAGGAACAAGGCTGCACTGGATTAGGCACCCCTCTAAGTAATTGTTGTATCAGCGACTCGATATATACAAGTACGCACGTACTCTTATGTGTATCAACAGCATGTTCTTTAACTCAGCAAAGTTTTCCGAAGCTTTCTCTACTTTATGTTTTCTTATCTCCTTGTGTAGAAGGTTTCTGAGTGAATCTGATAAATGATAAGTTGTTGGGCTGTGATTGGAGAGGATCTGCACCTTAATTGGTTGACCCGGCTTAAATTCCAATAGAGTTGGTCATCCTCCATTGAATTAATGGCGCTCGCTGTCCCTGTTGTGGTTCCCAACCCGACCAAGCACCATGCGGGCCCCACATCGCCGCCACGTCCGACTGGAAGCTAGTGGTTGGCTGCCGACCGCCATCCGAAGATAAAAAATTTTATATATATATATATATATATAATTTAAAAAAAAACTTTTTGAACATCCGGTAGAAACCGATTTCGCTAAAGAAAAAATCTTTATTGCAGTTAAATCTCCTTTTTTATTACAAATATTTTTACAAATATATTTTTTTTACATAGAAGTACGTTTTTTAGGACTGCCATTCAAAAAAAGGGTTACGTATTTTTAAGTTCGGGCTACAATTCTCTAACTAGAGAAACGGATTAAGTTAAAGCATATTGCAACCCCGTAAGCCACAATGCTTCGTTGGCCGCTTCAACTACTGCAATGTACTCTGACTCAGTAGTGGACAATGCTATATAGGTTGTATTATGGACTTCCAACAAATAGATCCTTGTAGTAGACCTTTTGTCATCCATATCCCTAACATAGTCTGTATGCACATATCCTATAACTAAAGTACCACCCGTTGTTTGTTAAACTCAATGCCATAATACGTAGTATTTCTCAAGTATCTTAAAATCCTCTTAACCGCATTCCAATGTTGTCAATCAAGATTTGAAAGAAATTTACTCACCATACTTGCAGCTTGAACCAAATCAGGTCTTGTGTAAATTATGACATACATTAGACAACCAACTGCACTGGCATCGGGCCTTTGACATGTCTTGGTTCTTTTCTTCCGTCCTTGGGCATTGTGCAAGAGATAATTTGGAATGTGTACTTATAGACTTTTCATTTCCCATGTTAAATCTGTTCAACACTTTTTCAACATAACTCTGCTGAGATAGCCATAATCTCCAGAGACCCAGTCTTTACTCAGTAGGTTTCTTCACTTGATGACCTCCTTCATACTCTTTACAACAATCAACATGTCATCTACATATAGTAACAAGAAGATGAATGTATTATTGTCAAGACTCCTCACGTAAATGTAGCAGTCATACTCATATCTCGTGTACCCATTTGGAACCATGTAGGAGTCAAAATGCTTGTACTACTGCCTTGGAGATTACTTTAGTCCATGAAGTGACTTCTTCAACTTACAGGCTAAGTGCTCCTGTTTAGGTTGACTAAGACCTTATGGTTGTGAGTCAATCTAGTACTTTTCTGTATATTGCCTTTACAAAATACTGTTCTGAGTAATGGTTTCTATTGGTTATTGTTGGACAATGTAATGGATGTATTCTGAATCCTCAGTGTAGTCAGGCTGATGGATTTCTAATTGTTGGCAATTTGAGTTCATGTATTCATATCTTTAGTTAGACCATCTGATGTGTGCTTGTAGATTTTTAAAGTTGAGCTTACTTTCAAGCACACAATATGCTGTTTACAAATTCAGGTTGCGGGACATTTTACATATGGAGTTATGGCATTATCAGCTGCCACTTTTGCTTTCTGGAGTTTGTTTGGTTCACAACTTGTACCGGCTGCTCTCATACAAGGAAGCGTAGTGTCATTGGCCTTACAGCTTTCATGTAGTGTTCTGGTATGTCATGTACAGATCATATACACTTCTTTTCTTTGTTTTATTGTACATTACTACTTGTAGTAGATATATAGAATGACTTGCCAACTTAGCCTTATGCCATTGGGGAAGGTTTCTTTGAAACAATTGGAAGTCAATTGACACTTTCTGAGCACATTAGAAATCTAAAGTTGTCGAGACTTTTTGGGACTTAGGCACCCACTTTTGTCACATTGGCATGGTAACTGAAAACTTGTAATTATCCTTCATTAAATGTATAACTAATAACATTTGCCCCAAATTGGCTTGATGTCCTTTAAATTATTTAGTCTTTTTTTTTTCTAACACATACTGGGCATTTAGGTACACAGATTAGAAAATCAGAGTCTTGCTATACATATTAGGCTGATATTTGAAACCATGACCATGTGGTTGAAAATTAGGCTCTGAAGTAGAAAGTTTAAGTTGGAATTTTAGATTGATGAAGTTTTAAATTTTATGTTTCTAAAATTTGTAAGTTTTTTTATTAGGCTAAGTTATTTTTAGGATTGTTCATTTATTTACCCAGTAATTAGGAAATAGTAAATTTTTTAGAGTGATAAGTCTTGTTTTGGTTCCATGAAAAGGGTTTCCAGATATTCAATTCTAATAAAATTCTTGTGAGTTTTATTCTCTTCATGAGAGCTCTAATATCTCTCTGTTTGATAGTTATCAACGTGGTGATCATATGTTTTACTGGTGATCCTTTGTTATGAGAACATCAACATCTACTTTGTTTTTCAAACTTGACTTTTTTGCAATACTAGACAAAATGACAAGGTTGCTCCATTATGATTTGGGTGATCAGATACTTTATTATTCCATTTGATTGTTGTTATAATATTATGGTAGTAATTCTGTACAACAAATTCTTTTATCCAGGTTGTTGCATGCCCATGTGCACTTGGGCTGGCGACTCCAACTGCTGTTCTGGTAACAATCAGAGAAACTATTGACCAAAGAATCCTCAACTACTTGCCATCAGGCTAGAAGCCTACCTGCTAACTTACTTTATTTTTTAGGTAGGAACCTCATTAGGGGCGACCCGAGGATTGCTTTTACGGGGTGGCGATGTCTTGGAGAAGTTTGCGGCTGTGGATACATTTGTGTTTGATAAAACAGGAACTTTGACAATCGGAAAGCCAGTTGTGACTAGGGTTCTGCCTTCTTTATTGGATGAACATGAGCATTCAAAGTTAAGTGTGATGCATACACATCTTTCAACCCTTATCAAGCAAACCAACTTTAGTTCTACATCCATCCATAGTATTGATATCAAGTTCAAAATCTTTCTGTTTTCTTAGAAAGTGATTAAATATTTTGTTAAAAGAAGGTATTGGGGAGATACTCCAGCTTAGATTTTCTTCTAGTCAGATCTGCTGAGTTAGCAAAATGCTGGCAGCAGTAGATCTATCCTTGACTTTGCAAGTATTCCTTTTTATTGAACTTTTGATTAAATATATCTAGATATATCTTTGCATAGAGTTCAATGTACGAATAAACGGATAAGTACATATGGGGATTAAATGTGTTTAGATATATCTCTACATAGAGTTCAATGGAGGAATAAAAGGATAAGATATATGGCCAACTCCAAATGCTTGGGATTAGCATGCCTTGATGATGATGGTGTTCGCTGAAGGATGGTTGTTGATGTTGAAA
Source organism: Kaempferia rotunda (assembly GCA_037177415.1). Classification (NCBI taxonomy): domain Eukaryota; kingdom Viridiplantae; phylum Streptophyta; class Magnoliopsida; order Zingiberales; family Zingiberaceae; genus Kaempferia; species Kaempferia rotunda. Next base: position 5,728 of record JBAMIB010271061.1, on the reverse strand, counting down.
CGAGTATGATGGTTATATATGTCACTCATGATGCATCACATGCACAGAGAAATATGCTAAAAGATCACTTTGTTGATGGAGGTTGTGTTCTATGAAAAATGATTCCAAGAGCATAATGTGGCAAGTGATTAGTTGTAAACATGTAAAGATGGAAGATAAATCTTGGATGGATTGGACTTTTGTTTCAGTTAATTGTCATCTTCAATTTGCTTTGATTCTAGCTGTCATCATATGTTGATTCAATAGTTCACTTATCCAAATAAACTTGAACTCTTTTGTGCAAGGAGGAATCTACCATATACATGTAAATCGGTCCCTTTCCTAACTTGGAAAAATATAAACTTTAACATGATATTGGAGTAGGAGGTCAAGGGTTTGAATCACACCTATGTAAAAAAAGATTTAATCAATTCATATGTTGTGAGATCAGAGCTGATCAAATCAAGTACCGTATCCACACATGAAAGGGAAATGTTAACAATACAAATATATAAAATTGTTTCTTTCCTTATAGCTTAAGCTTTTTATGATAAGTGGTTAGTCATTTAACTTTAACAAAATAATTTCCATTTTCACTTTTAGTAGTAGTCCCAGCTTCTTTTTAAACGTAGAAATAGGTACGGGCAACATGAGGCGAAGGAGACCAATGGTGTGACTGTGTGACAATGAAGACTCGACTTAAGTAAAAGAATCAAGGTAATGTAGTGTCAGAAGTATTCCACCTAAAATTACAAGGATCAAAGACAAAACAAGCCCTGCAAGACATTTTAACTTTTAGGCACCCTTTGGTTGGATAAAATAAATAATTCAATAAAAAGTTATCAATCGTAATTTGCCAATAGTCTACTTCTACAGGGCTGTTCTGATTAGTAAGAGTGGTGGGCTTGTCTGGGCAAATGGGGTAAATGCATCTGGAAAATTAATCTATTCTGTCATATCTAATGCCATCTTCACTTGTGCTGTCAATTCTCAAAAAACTAAATATTATTTCTGGATATGAATTCATAAAGAAAACGGCAGTAACTAATCCTTAGCATGAGTACTTTTGTTACCCAATAACTTGTAACCAATCATTCACTGGTCTAGTTCAGTAATGTGGTTTCTTAATTGTTCCTACAGTTTGTTGTTTATTCAGTCATTGATTTATTGCCCCGATATATTATTTAATCCATTCAGTTGGCTATTGGGTTGCTTGACAGAGTCCAAGAAGGAAGAAGAATTATGTTGTGGACTTGAAGATGGTCCCAAGTGGGTTGATATGCAGTTCATTCTTATGTTTTGTTTCAATTATAGACACTCTCAGATGCAATTCAATTGTCCTTAAAGGTTCAAATTATCTTTAGGTTATAGTTGATAGTGCACTTATGATCTTCAATTGGATTATGGTCAAATTTACCACTCTAATGTAAATTAGCATTCAGATGAACTATATAAATTTCTATAAATTTCAGAGTTGTCAGTTTCACATTAAAGTAGGCATAAACTACATTAGTAAAGCTGAAAATTCAATCTTATTGTGGTTGCCAATGAATAAGTAATCCTCCATCCCTGTCACTACTAGTTTTATCTGACTAATTTTGCTATTACCTTCAAACTTGGATGGAGATAGGACAAGAGCTGACTCTCAGGATGCTGCTCACTAATCTGATGTCTTACATAAAGTCGTTCCAGATTTCTCTGTGACATGTTGTGAAAAATGCATGCAATTTGTGTCGAGAAAAGGAATAGTTGCTTTTAGCCTTTTACTCTAACATACAACACTGGAACTAGGTGACATGGCAGGTCATATCTTACGATGCTTACTAAAAAGGTTATTTCACTGATAAAATTGTGCATAATGCACAGAGAAAACAGTGGGTTCAAATGGACAGAAGCTGATATTTTGAGGTTAGCTGCTGGGGTGGAATCAAATACTAATCATCCCATTGGAAAGGCTATTGTTGAAGCGGCTCGTTCCGTTGGTTGTGAAAATGTCAAGGTAACTTCACATCAACCTTGAAGCTTCTATTGGAAACTTTTTAGGTACTATTAATTTTTTTTACTATTAATCGTAAGTTTCACACTTCGTATTTCAACATAATGGTGTTTTGTTTTGAAAATGCCTTTGGTACTTTTTTCTTGGATTAATTGCTATAGCTATCCCAATATTCATCGTTCTTAACAAATGTATTCTCATCTTTCAATTCTAACAAATCCATCCTAACATACTAACAGTTTCATTTCTCTGACAAATTTATCAATTAAAAAAGAAAAAATGTCACTGACTTCATTGCAATTTAGTTGATTGAGTTGAATGATACTATACCAATACTTATCCATTACAGGATGATAAACTTAATGGAGTAACAATTGTTTGTGATATAAATTATGGTGGAGTCGTTATAACTGAAAGGCAGGATCCATATGTTAAAAGTGGTAAAGGTTACAATCTATATTGTAATTAATGCTTCTTTCTATAACATACAGAGTTCATCCATCACATAGTTAAGCTATTTTTTCTCATGTTGCAGATGCTAGTTTTGGTGTTAGAAGTGATTTAGGACTTCTGCTTACAAGTTTACAATATTTGGTAACTAACAATGTGACCTCTAGCTATTTTTGCATGTATCTAATAGATCCCACTTCGGATTCTACTTATGATACATCCACTAAAACTGAAACCTATATTTCATAAATGAAAACTAGCCAACAACTGATCTTATGCTGGTGCAATGAATTAATTTCCTCATGGAACCGTATTGCTTGAAGTATCATGGTTAACATTACACAATTATCATTTAATCCAGCTTGCTTCAGTAATTTTTTTTTATGTCCACTAATCAATAACTTTTCTCAAATTTTCTCTTTGAAACCACTCTACAAGAAGCAGACCGTTACAGGTATTTGAACTTATGAAACAACCCAATCTAATTTCCCAGCTCTTGATTTACTGGCTCTAGTACCAGGAATAATGATTGGTAGTTGTAGCCTTTAAATTATTGTGTGGCTTAATTAAACAGAGCAATCTATATTTGTTCATTCGACTTCCAATTTTCCTTACAATTTGCTCGATTGGTTTTTCCTAGTTTGTTTCCTAATCAGCATAATCTATGACAGGCTAAAGATGGGACATTCACTGAAGAACCTGGCTCTGGTGCAGTAGCTATTATTGACAAAATGAAGGTTTCTGTTGGGACTTTAAGCTGGGTCAGAAGGTATATGGTATTTATAGGACACTCTTAAATATAAATGTTGTTCGTACAATTCCTTTTGCGAAGGGCATGGAGCCATTCTTTATCTTTTGGAAAGCTGGTCCTTTCTGTTGTTAAATGGGTGTTGAAACACACATTTTTGCTCAGTTTTTTCTTAGATAGCCATGCCAAAGTAAACTTAGTGTCCATGCTACATGTTCTGCTGTCCCTCATTAACTGAAAGATAATGATGCTTATAGAATAGATAATTGCAAACTTATTCATCATAATCAAGTGAGTTCCAACTATTTAGGTTCCATTACATTAACCTTTTTCCTCCATTGAAATCTTTGTAAGACTATATCACTAGCTATTAGATACTACAAAATTCATACTTGTCACTATCTAGATACAATGTCTGTATCTATCATCTTATATGTTTTTGTGCTGTCGCAGGCACGGTGTCCATGAGAACCAATTTCCAGATGCAGAGTCTCAGAACCAATCTGTTGTATATGTAGGAGTTGATAGTGCTTTAGCCGGTGTTATTTATTTTGAGGATAAAGTAAGGGAAGATGCACGACTGGTTGTTGAGACTTTGGCTAAGCAAGGAATAAACATATATATGTTATCTGGAGACAAGAAGAATGCTGCTGAATACGTAGCATCTATGATTGGTATTGACAAAAGAAAGGTATGTTATGTGAACCCTGAGCTAAAAGTACTGAATTCTCGTTCACGTATCTCAGTGTTCTATGTAAGAAAAATTCCTAGACTAAATTTACATGTGATACATCTTTGCCACCTGTAACCATATTAAATCAGTGTGACGCATATTTACCAGCTTACTTCACTCATACTAATTTGAATATTATATACACACTTTTAAATCAGTTTTTTATGCAATTTCTTGATGTTATGGTATTATTGCTGGTAGCATAAGTTTAGGTTGTGACAGGGATGTCGAATCCTTAAGCGGATGAGATTATGGCACCTTACATGTAGAGTTGTGGGCTAATAAATGAGTCTTATAGGTTTGGATGAATAAACCATTACTAACTTAGGCTTAAGTTTTTTGGTTAGTTGTAGGCTAGTTCTTTCATGTGAGCAGGCCATTACAAATTCTTTACTGAGATAATCATATCTGGAAGTTTAAGAATTGTTGCTAGTGAATATCTTTGATGAGGAAGGGAACTCAATTTGTCTCTTAAAACTGAAATATATTTGGCGTTCTGTGTATGCAGGTGCTTTATGAAGTTAAACCAGACGAGAAAAAGAGATTCATCTCTGAACTTCAAAAAGAGAAACACATTGTTGCTATGGTTGGTGATGGTATTAATGATGCTGCTGCCTTGGCTTCAGCAGATGTTGGTATTGCAATGGGTGAAGGTGTTGGTGCAGCTAGTGATGTATCTTCAGTTGTGCTTTTGGGCAATAAATTGTCACAGGTAGTACTGTTCATTTGTTGTTTCATTTTTCTATGAGTTCTATTTATATATACAAGTTTCTTGCATGTCACATCCTCTAAGAATCAGTGTGTTATTTGTTTGGAATTGGGTTGTTAAATTTCTTTACTCCTAAAATATTTAAGCTTTCTTCAAATAATGAAATGTTTGGAGTTTTTCTCTATGGGCAAAAGTTGCGTAGCCATTCAATCAAGAGATGGACCATATATTCTGCATTTGGGAGATTGAGCATTGATTTGCTGTGAAGTATAAAGTTTTCAAGTGCATCAATAAGGAGAACAAAGATTGAAGAGAAGCATATACAAGAAATTGGAACCTACTAGCAATAAATAAGGTTATAGTTTAGTTAATTAATGAGATCGAAGTCTGCACTTGCATACAAGAATTTGCAGCATATCTGAAGATTCTTTAAGGGGCACATCAATCGAGAGCACCACTTCACCCTTGCCCATAAGGGAGGGAGGTTCATTGCCAAAGACCATCCATGGAAGATTGACTACTAAGAGTAATGATTGAGCACTTCTGGAGTTAGTTGGAACCATTAAGATAAGGCTAGTTTTGGATGTTGCAAGAGCAATGGAGCCACTGATAAATATAGAATATCTGAGGCTTCCAAGTCAGTTGTTGTATTTCTTTTCTTGAGCCTAAACATAAAATCATTGACATAAAAATTAAGGAATTTATTTATCATGTAAAAAATAAAATAAAATAAATAATGACACTCTTGCTAAATGTGTGACACAATTAACCCTCTCAATTTACTCTCATAACATCAAATTGTCAATATTGGGACATTTGTTTTTATTAGGTATGCATATACTCATATTGACTGGAGCAGAGTAAATCAATTTCTTGTCCAAGTTGGAGGGAAATTGCAACTTTCAACTCAGACATGGGATAATGAACCCATGGTTCACCACAAACTAATCTTCCTTTGATGATTTACACATTAAATAACTTGTTGCCATAGCAAGGCTATGTCACTAAATAATTGCAAATCAAGTTTTCAGTTTAAGCCTTTTATAATGCCAACGCAAAAGCTGGTTGTCTGTTAAGAAGTCATGCACTGAAGCCATATTTTGCTGCCATCAG
>JBAMIB010270849.1:0-11761 GCA_037177415.1 Kaempferia rotunda | reverse complement strand
ACCTAGGCACTACATCATTGGGCTGATTTCAAACCTAATTTGTGGTTGAACTATTTTTTTCGTCGACATACTCTCAAGGCGCTTTACCTTGCACCTTTAAGAAATGATTATCCAAAAAAGTGAAGTGAAATGGCATTGTCAGGCTATTTTGTAGTTGGCTGTTCAGAATAGCCTTGTTATTCCGTAATTGTGTTGCATGTAACATGCCAGTAAGTTTGGGTTATCTGTATGGTATATGTGTGAATTCTTTATCAGTTTCTAGCCAGGCAATTGACATGTCATCCTAATCCCTCTAGTGTGCAAGCTACAGTACTCATGTCCCTCCTGTCATAGATGCTGCTTAAAATATACATTTTCCACAACTTGTTTAATCTGTTACCAAGAATCCAATGCATTAGAGCCTCTTTTAGGTTCTGATATGACAAATTGGTGTGAAATGTTTCCAAAGTCCATTTCTATTAGAGCAAAAGGTGATAACGCTCACTTAAGGAGGCCCAATATCGCTGGTCCCCCGACTAGATATAGGAAGGAAAATTACGAGGGGCATTTTGTCCTAGTACAATGACTCTTTATATGGGGGAGGTCAGACACCCAACAAGGTACTTTGCATCTGCTGGGAATTGATCCCAAGACCTATTGGAGCAACCACCTATGTAGTTACCAAGCAGTGGGGGCTTCATAAGTCCATATCTAGAACCTTACGAACATGGATCTTGTGGAAACATGCTTTAAGTTTGGAAAGTTCCCTAACATCGTTTGTCAGATGCAACGAAATCTTATGTAATTCTAAATATAGTTTTTAGTTGTAGATCTGGGTTTTTTTTGTCCAATATGATAAATAAGCAAATCTTACTTCCGTATGAGAACGTATTCATTAATTTGAAGACTCCCCATACCATGCTACCTACTCCCTTGCTTATCATGTGATGACTTTTATTGTTATTATGCTCTTCTGTGATTCTCTTGTGATTTGGTCATGGTCTAAGCCTGACCAGACTTGAATGTAAGAGATTGTTAGATTATGGTTTTGGTTCACGTGATCATAAATATTATTATTAGTTTACCAACCAATCGGAGAAAAAATTAATCTAATCTGCAGTTCATATGAGTATTTTTTTATTATATAATGGCTATTTGCAAGGTTCAAAATTCCATTCAGTGCTAGGTATAGTCGGCCAACCTGAACAGTTCTATTTGGTGGTTGGCTAGAATGTTTCTATTTTGGTGTCAATTGACGTACCATATGTCTGAGTTTGTGTCAGTTGACACAAACAAAAGGGGGCAGGAAGAGGATGAAAGGAAGATGATTTGCTCTTGTCCCACCTGACTGCCGCCTAGTTTTTTGCTCATCTGCTTTCTGTACAGAGAACTTTGCCTGCTTTCCCAGCCATCATGTTTTCCTGCTTAGGCCTCCTTGATGATCCTCGTTGCTATTTCTGCTTTTGATTGCCTTCCTACGTGCTTCTGTTGGTGTTTTGAGCTGGAGACTGTTTCAATGCACTTCTATGTCTCACCACCCAAATGACATGGTGAGACAGAATAATGCTTTAATCATATGGTTAAATATCGTGTAATTTATTCAAGATAAGATGCATAAATTTGAATTGTGATTCCAACTAGATGATCATTCTTTAGAATCAAAATTCACCTTATGAAAAAGTGGTTAAATAGCTTGACAGAGACCTGGATAACAGATTTGAATATTTAGTTCAAGTGAGCAATTTCTCTGTAGAAATTGTTGGGGCTCATTTTATAGCATTTGTTTTCAACTTTCTTCTCTAGACCTTTTTGCTTTTTTGAGGACTATACATTTGTTTTCTCTCATCCAGCTAAAGCCCAGTTACATGAAGAAATCAGAGACCTTCCAAAGGGTTTGTACTTGGTTGCACATGAACCAAGTTCTGTCAGTAGTCTACCAGGTTCACACATCCGAGGCAGCACATTAAGAGCATCTGCAGCTGGTAATAAGGAAGTTGATCTTCTTTTGCCTGGCACAGGAAGGTACATATTAACTTTATTTCAATCTTCTTGTTTACTATTCACATGTAGGCTTTTCCAATTAACATGTACTGTATTTAAACATGTCTTAAAAACCTCAATAAAAATTCATGTCAGTTCAGTAGTAGTAGTAGAGATAAAAAGTAAAATATCATAATGAATCACTTATATGAGCTAATGAAGACTTCACATTAACCTTTAAAGAAAAGGCTGATCCAAAAATATATATACTGGATATTAATGTTAACTGACATTTGAAAGACTTGAAATCCATAAAGAACTCACCTCGTATCTAGATAACAGAGTAGATGATTTCTCATGTACAGAGAATTACCTGTGTCGTATTCTTGGCCCATTTCCTAACTGTTTGAAGTCTGAACATAGAACATTCCAGCGAAGCCAGAACAAACCGTACGCAGGTCATTTTGGTTTAGACAAAAAAGTAGCCATAGATTTCTAGTATATTTGACGACCAGACTGTAATTATTCTATTTGACAAATAGCTGTAGAAATATCAGTTGGAGATCTTCCCATCTGAGTTTGTTGATTCCCTGATCCAATATCCATAGTTGAAAAGAGGGTGTTGCCCTAAGTTGTTAATATTTTGTTTTCTATTAGACTCTCACAAGTGTCATCTAGCAAGATGCTCAATGCTTTCTCTTGCTCATCATATCTTTCTTCTACTATTTTTACTTGCATCAGGGTCTACGTACCTATGAAAATGGCCGTTACCTGGAACAATAGAAAAAAGTTTAGTTGAATGAATCTCACATGCATTAAGCTGCTAGCTGTTGTAACTTTTGCTTGTTAGAATGTTCCAGTCTACGATTGTTTAGATTCCATGCCGAGGTTCTTAGATATTCCAAGTCGCATCAGGTCTTGTATTAATATTTAGTGAGTGTTTGGAGTTGCTAATCATCCAGTGCTTTGAGCATACTCATCTTATATACTGATCAGCCCTCCTGTAGTTGTATTTGGACGGATTATAATCTTGTCAGTTTTTCTGTAAGCATAGATTGTGGTATTGGAAAATAACACTGAAAGAAACAAAGGAAGGCAACCTTATACTGCATGCATACAGATTAGATTTTTTTACATCTACTAATAGTGTCATTGTGGTGCTGTTGGCAAATATATCTAATAATCAATACAGGTTGCGTGTACAATTAGGAGTTAACATGCCGGCTCAAGCTAATTCGAAGCTACTTCACAACGGGCCACTTGATTCAGCAGAAACTGGTCCCATTGAAGTCTATGATGTCGTTCTCTATTTTGGAATCATCGACATATTGCAGGAATATAACATGACCAAGAAACTCGAACATGCCTGCAAGTCACTCAAGTATAACCCCCTGTTGATTTCTGCTATTGAGCCAAAGATGTACTCAAAGCGGTTCATCAGTTTCCTGAAGGAAGTTTTTCCGGAATAGGCTCTATTTAGAGGAATCACGGAGGAGCCCTGCATTGGCACAGAGTTGATGGGTGAAAAATTGGTCAACAAGGTGTGCTCTTGTATTCTTTTTCCTGTCGACTGCCTGCAGCATATGCCATGACCCATTAGGTTACTGCTTTGGCTGTGAATCAATGTTCTCAATCATAGTGGCGATTCCCCCCAGTATAATGTGTATATCCTTGGAGTTTGGCAAAGATTTTCAAGAAATGTATACAGCTTCAGTCAATGCAATTAATCAACAGAATGGAAAGTGCGTGAACATGTTATCGTGCAAACACAGTGGTTTTCTCCAGCCAGGATGATGCTGCTTCTGTGAGATTAATCAGTGTTTCCCGATCAACCTTCATGTCCCATGAGCTGATAAAGTGATCCATGAGAATGTTGAGGAATAACTCCTGATACACCTACAATTCATTTTGCTCACGTTCTTTCTGTTCCTTGATCTATTTTATAGTAGAGATGTGGAAGTCTTCATTTAAAGAAAAGAACTACAACCGCTTGTGGCTTGTAGTCGGATCTGTACGAGTGTTGTAAAGTTCAAATGAGTTGAGGATTATAACTTTTCATCTCATTCACGAGTGAGTTCAAGTTCCTTCTAGAGTTGTTATGCGAGAAACTTGTGCCATCCAAAACAGAAAGCCTCGTTTAAGCACGTTGGCGAGGCTACTAAAATATGGATGGTGTCATGCTGCTGGTAACTCAAATTTGGATTCCAAATAAAAAAGTATTTGCACAATTCTGCATTTTATAAGATAATGACATCTTTCGTTGATTCGCAAAGCTTAGTTAACATATATTAATCATCCCAGAGATTGATTAAGGTAGAGATGAAAAATGAATGTGTATATTAACAAAATAAACAAGATGATTTTTATGTGTCAAATTTAAATGAAATCCTCTTCTACTGATAAAGGGTCTACATGTGTAATAAGTCTGCATGAAGTTTAAAAATATTTAAGCCACTTAATTAACCTATACTCGCACTTAATTTGATTGAGTGGTCTGCTTATTTAGCTTCTTTATGTTATTTATTAAATATTAATATTTTGCTAAAACTATTTTCCCACGTTTCGTGGCAAAAAAGAGCGCGTTTATCCGCTGTCCTCTGCGGTACGTGGCGCCGCAAGCTCCATACTCGTAGCCATGGCATTTGCTCCGGCCCCCCTCGCTGCTCCCTCTGCCTCCATTCAGACCTCGAGAAGCCTCTTCCTCTGCCACCCTCAGCTTCCATCTCCCCTTTCCTCGAGCAGGCTCAAGGAGACGAGCGTCGCCGCTCCCTTTGAGTTATCCAGCTCCGCCTCGCTGAAATGGAGGGCTGGGGTTTCCTTCTTCCCCTCGTTCCTCAATAAGAAGGCCAGGTCCCGCGAGGAGATAAAGGAGGAACTTCTTGCGGAAATCGCGCCCCTCGATCGTGGTGCTGAAGCCACTGACGAAGACAGAGAAAGGATCGATCAGGTTTCGTCTTTATCTTGAATAGCTTGTTATAGGAAAAAATTGAATAAGGTTTCTATCGCTTCTGTAGTTGAATTACCTGACTCAGTTCATCAAGGAATGGCAGTGGGTTGGATCTCTCTATAATTTTTCCCCTTGTAGGAAAGAATATCAAATCACTCGAGATTTATAAGATTTTTTCATCCAATTGAAAGTAGCTCGGCATAATTTGAAATCCTTTCACATCTTTCTTGGTTTCACACTTTCACTTCTGTTTAACAGAAAGGACTAAGTCTTAAGATCATTGCAGAACTTTAGATGATATGCTCCACACAGCTCTCTAACACTGCTGGTTTCGTAGTCTTTTATTTTTAGGCTAAACTGAAGACCCTTACCGTTGTCTTTATATAGTGTAATAAAGATGTAAGATGCACCACCTTTAACAGACTGAACTCTTGCTGTTTGTGATGGTCAGATAGCATGTGAGATTGAAGCAGTAAATCCGATTAAGGAGCCTCTCAAATCAGATTTGTTGAATGGAAAATGGGAGCTTATATATACAACTTCGAGATCAATTCTGCAAGTCCAGGTAGATGGTGTATGCTGAGATTTTATTTCCATTTGTCAGTCCCTAGTTACTTTTCTCAGTATTTTGGTCTGTTATGGCCGCTCTGTTTTTTTTTCATTGTTTTCACTGTTTGATTCTTCTTCTTTTCTTTCATTTTTTTCCATAAGGATGATATATGCTAGCTTATGAGTCTTGTATGCACTCTTGCTCTTGGGAAATATTTTGTTAGCCACCATGGTAGTCACCCCTTTTTAATTAGCCACCCCAGTTAATAAGCACCCTTTTGCTAACCTACTGCAATCCTTTCAATTAATGCTTTCACACAATTTATATATTTGGTGTGGAATATCAATTTCTTCTCTCTCCCATCATCAAATTTTATATATTTTCCCTGAAAATTAAGAATTTACTATAATAGATGTTATTCCTGTTGTGTTTCATTAGTTATCTGAAAGTTGCTATACCACTTTAAGAAGTTATTTGAGCACTGACAATGAATTCTCTCAGAGACCAAAATTTCTACGACCCAATGGAAAGATCTACCAAGCAATTAATGCTGATACCTTACGAGCTCAAAATATGGAGGCTTGGCCCTATTTTAACCAGGTGATTCTTACTTTAAATTTAGCGATATTCTTGATGAGAAAAAAGATGTTTAAATTCTCTGAAAGGAAATGACAGTTCATGTTAATAGAACTAGTCTATTTCTCAAATGTGCTTATACCATATTCACGTAGTTCATGCATGGACGTAAGAATCAGAATTTAGTACGTATGGTTCTTATTCTGCCAAACAAATTGTGCATGAACTGACAATTTTGATTGCAGTTGGCATTGGGACAATCATTTTGAGAAATTTGGTTTATTGTAACTTGCAGAATTGCAATTGTATCTATATACATAAAATAAATCTTGTTTATATACTGGCTCATAACAATCATCTGCATTAGAAATGACCTCATAAGTATCATCTTTCTATCCTAATCTTGTTCCTTTGTCTCATGTCCTGAAAGGAATTGGTCCATTATGTTCATTTAAACTACAAACTTGTAAGTTGCAAAAAAAAGTTTCATGCATGTACAATCAACTTTTCTTTTAAGGAACCATTTTCTAACTTTTGCTAGCTTGCATGGATTTTACGTTCTAAAAAATTTAAGATAGATATAAAAAGAAACTAATTTTTTTGGTACATGCTAATAAAGTATACTGTTCAGAGTGAATTAAGGCTTTTATCATGATCTGATATTGCTGGGAGGATATTAAGAAACTTCTGTAAACTTTCTTCTAGTTATATGATTGAATTTACATATTTGTTTTGTTGAACTCGATCTGTAGTACAACTTTACCAGATTTACTTTTGCAGGTAACTGCTAACTTGATTCCCCTAAATGCTAGAAGAGTGAAAGTTCAATTTGATACTTTCAAAATACTAGGATTGGTGAGTAAATTTCTCATACTATGCCTTTGCAAAACAACAAGGAATGTACTTAGTCAACAATTTCCACAATTTCAGTTTGATTAATTGCTCAGTTTAAATTCAGAGTTGTCGAGGGTGAACCTAACTTGTCTGCAAATCTGATCAGGACAGTCAGTTGCTGGGTTAGTTTGGTTTGAATAGAATTAGATTTGATGTGACCTAAAATTGAGATTTTATTTAGAAATGATAACCCATAGGTTTTCTTGACACATGTACGCTATTTTTCATTTTATAGTTTTAGAATATACACATATATTGGGCTGGCAGAAATTGGTGATGCCATTGTTTAGGCTTATTTCTAATATGTTATGCTTGTGTTTCTGATCTTCCAAGACATCTAACCAAGGTTTAAAACATTGGTTTCTCCTTGATCACAACATTACAACACTGGTTCAATAGTGTCGATACTAGTAGGCACAGGTTAAATCTGTTGACTAGTTGCATTGGTCTAAGAGGATGAACAGTAAGAACAGTAGGAAGAAAAGGAGATGGGTAAGAAGCAGCGGAGGAAGAACGCATGGAACATAATTGAGCCCCTGTTCCTTGGAAGTTCATTTATATTCTCATTGATCTAGGGGAAGAGCTCCCTTGGCTATCCTCGCTTTTATCCAAGATCAAAACCAGATTTGTTAGTCTAAAACCAATTAACTTGTAAACAAAAGGGGAGATTGATCATTGAGGTTATTATTGATTGCTCGAAACACTTGCAACAATGCTAGAACAACAAAAAAGATCAAGGATGCAAAATGCAAGTTAACAAAGAGTGAGGAGAAGAGTTGGGACAAGCTGAAGTCATTGTTTAGTTAGCACTAGATATCCCGTCATTGGGACCGACTAATTATGGAGATGATTGCCCGGCCCTACGGAAGTTTCCCAGGATAATGGTAATCCGGAAATGCTTGCAACCAGCAATCCAACATCTTAGGTCGTTTGTCATTCCACTGGAGCAAAATGTCTTGTAATATGCCGTAGTTGAGAATCGAATAAGTGTTTGGGGATTGCATGGGCAGAAAATACTCTCTTTTAGAAAATAAATGTGGAAAATATAAACTAAACATTATTTTTTAAAAAACGTGTATTTTTCAGAGAATGAAAATAGAAAACATGTAAATCAAACACTTTCTAAATTTATCATTTTCGTGGTTTATGCTCTTCTTTTATTTGATTGATAAATTTTACAACTCTAGAACTGAAAAACTCCTATTCTATGCTTGGTATTTTCAAATAGTTTCTGGTTCTTGCTTAAAAGGCTGACAATTCAGGTCATCATGTAAAAAAACTCTTCCAATTCCATGGTAATATAAAGTTCTGAAAAATAAATACTTAATCCTGTTATTTTTAAAATATTGTAGAGGATCGTTAAATTTTCTAAAAGAAACCCAAGCTGATGAAACAGTTTCTAAGTAATTCGTGTTTGGATATATTTGTTAGATATACTATATCTGGTAAAAGATGGTCGGAAATGACTTGACTTTGGTTTCGTGAGTAATGGATCCCGTAAATCTTCTCTTTTAATTTGTGCACAGGTTCCAATAAAAGCCCCTGGAAGAGCCAGTGGTGAATTGGAGATTACTTACTTGGACGAGGAGATCAGGTACGTAAATTTTGCCATTCGAATCTTTACAACCTCTCGAGTCGCGACCTGAAAGATAGTGCCCTTTAATTCTGGATAACAAATTATCAAAAAAAAGAATACTGCAACATGAACATAAACTTTTTTTCTTGAACACGCACGTTATTTATATTCAAAGGTGCTTATACATGATCATTTTATCCTTTAACATGACTCAAGGACCCACGAATTCAGAATGCCTGGATTAGCATTTTCTAACTACACACGAGCATGACAGGGTTGTTTGTGACGAGAGATATCAGATAAATTGTTGGATTATATGCATCAAGGTATTTTTGCTCTATAGTCATTTTCACACACTGTGCGCACGCACGGAGAGCCAACTCTGCATGGGCTAGGATATTATTGACAATGCTTGGGTTGGGTAACTACGGGGGTGCGTGGTATCCACTTCACGAGCATTAGGCCTATCGGGACTATTAGAGCATTTAAAATTGTCTGTTCATTCTAAATGATGCCTGAGGTGTTCTTGTTCGGTTGAATCCTGAAGCTGCACAAGCCTGCGCTACGAGTTCATGCTTTCTTTGCAGGGTTTCTAGAGGTGACAAGGGGAACTTATTCATATTGAAGATGGTTGACAGGTCTTATAGAGTTCCACTTTAATGTTGACAAAGTATGTTTGACTATTAGTTTTCTGTTTCTCTTCTACAAATTACTACTGGCGAAGGTATCCTTCCAAACTTACCTGCTAAGGGAATACACGCATTGTAAACACGCATTACTGTGTTGTATATACGAGGTGATTGTGGCATTTAATGAAATAGCATGGAGCTCTTTTCTTCTACAGGTCTGGTTGCCGTATCATGTCTGATGACGAACTTAAAGGATTCCCACTCGCGCGTGCACCATAAAAAAATCCAACAAACAGAGATGACAGGAAGATCTACCTATGAGAAGCAGGCCGATCGAGATGCTTCAAGTCAAAATTGGCTGCGAATCATGACGCCATTTTCTAATTATATGTTGAAGAACCGGGTTTGAACTGTAACAAAAGCGTGAAGGCGACGGAGCGAGGGAAAGGATTTAGGGGTGCAGGCTTTTGCGTACGACGCCGTCTCCCGCTACGCCATTCTGTTCCCGTGTTACTGTTGACACGACACGCACGAGGAAGGACGGAGAAGAAGCACAAGCGGTGGCCTACCGGGCCCCCTCTGTACGGACCTTGTCTAGAAGGCAGCGCCAGTGTCTGGCTGGCTCGTTGGCAGGGGCCGACCGGGACGAGCAGCTCTGGGTTGGGCAACAAACCTCGCCGGGATTCGTGCGCCCGCCCCCGTCATGCCGCCCGTTTCCAGCGATCGCACGCCACGTTCCTTCTTTATCCAAATCTACATCGCTCGGATTCTAAATAGGAATCTCTGACAGGGATATAAATTCAACAGCATGCCTGCTGCTGCATGTGTATATTTCTCTTCGCTTACGGACGTCGTCCCCTCCTTCCTGGTTTATGCTAAGACAGGGCATGCATGCCTGTTCAAGGTTCTCGATCCTTTTTCTGATAAGACGGCTCGAAAGAGACAACCACAGTTAACTTTTCTACAGGAGTTTTGTTCCCATGGCGGTTCTTGTTTAGTTTTACTGTTGGCAGAGAGGGAGAGAGAGAGAGAGTGTGTGTGTTTAGTCAATTTCTACTGCGTGGAAATTATGGAATACCGGCACTAGCCTAATCGTATCAATATCATATTATCGTTCAGTAAATCTAACTATCAGTAATGAAAGACCACTACTTGAGTTTTAGCGCTTCGCTCAGAAGGTAACTTGCTGCCTCTCACCGTTTGAGCTTTTCCACTGGCGGTCTTCTTCTTCTTCTCAAGTTCCTTGGCTCTCTCACTCGACTGCACTGATCACTCTTCGCTCGAAGGGCACTTGTAGCTTTCGTCTCAGCTTCTTCGCGTGAGGTACGTCGATGCTTCGCTTCTTCGTTGTTTAGCTTTTTCTTGAATTTAACTTCTTCCATAGGCTTTGGTTGGCTTTTTCTTCCATTGAATCGGATTACGTAGGCAAAGTGAGGAGTTTACCTAATGCCTTATGATTTAGCAGTACTGTTTGAGACTTCATAATCTGTAAATAAAACTCGGAATACAAATCCGTGTGAAGCTATGAACTATCGAACTATAACTGGCTACGTCTTGCGAACTGTGAATGTCTCACATGTTTAGCTTCTCGAGATTACAACATCAAACAAAAAAATAGTTAAGGGAGTAGAGTTACTAATGGAAACTAAGGGAAATATTCTGAATCCATGAATTATACCTTGTGTGACGAACGCCTATTATGAAAGTCAATTTAGTTTCATTTGTAGCTAAGCACATGAATCACAACAAATGATTAATTCTCTTTTTGAAGGAAAAAAAAAGAAGAAGAGATAATAGTAGCTCAATGGTCGCCATCGCCATTGCGAAAACATGGTAGAGTCATTGATGGTGGCTGAAAAGAAGGGAGACGATTTTGGAGCTAGTCAGTAGGGATTAGGAGGGAAGTTTGAGGAGACAACCAGAAGACAATATCAATATGATGAATCCATTAAAAATGCATAGCGAATGTCAAATAACATTACGCGAGATTTTAAAAAATATAAAGGTTTGTCCTAATTTTAAGAATAATTCTAAATATTGTATTATGTTTATGTATTAACCCTTGAATTTAAGGTGATTATTGTTGGATAAACTTAATTATATATGTAAAATAAATAAACTTTCCCCTCACTACAAAAAAATTGGCCTATTGTGACACACAAAAATATCCTTAATTATAGTATATTTATGGTGATACTAACGTTTTAGTGACATCTTCCAAAAAAAAAAACCCTATAAAGTGTTGTGGTCTTAGCACCTCTTTACATTTCTGATATTTTTTTAATGTCATTATACAATATCAATGCTAACGTCAAGTGTCTGTAAAGATAATTTATAAGATCATTTTAAAATGTCATCTTAACTATATAAGATCATTATAATAATTTATAAATACAATAATTTATAAATACATTAAATTATTATAAATACATTTAAAATGATCATTAATATTTATTTAGAATACATAACATGAATCTAATATTTACACATCATCACAATTCATCCACCATTTAGAATAGGAAAAAATATAAAATACGATTTAAAGTACAAATAGATAATATAAGTTCATCCAATAAATATTTGACTCAAAGTTATAAATGCAAAGTCATTACAAGTCCTTTACATTCAAA
>JBAMIB010270522.1:0-11764 GCA_037177415.1 Kaempferia rotunda | reverse complement strand
CAGACCTCAAGTTTCTAACAGATTAAAAAAAAAAAAAAAACAGAAATCCATTACCTATCTTGTTCGAAAATCAAGGTGCAGAGCTAGCCTGCAAAAACCGAACTTCCCAAATCAGGTTGATTTCTCGACTAGCCACCAATTACCCATCCTTACCTCTCAAACCAAGATCCAGCACGTTCCGATAGAAAAACCAACACAGATCTCTTCGATAAATAAACAAAGAAAAAAAAAAGAAAAAAGACGGCCTTTATCTTCAATATAAGAACAGAAAACATACCTAAAAGGCACAATTTGACAGGGGTAGGCAGATGTATGGCCCTCTCCTCAGATCCTTGATGATGGGGATTAGAGCTGATTACTCTTCCTGATGAGATGAAGTCGATGACCAGATGAGGAGGATCAGGAGAAGAAGAACTGGAGGATGAAGGAGTTGGCCCATGTTTCTCCACCAATTATCATCGCTTGGTGGCGTCGGGAAGGTAAACGTGACGGCTACGGAATGACTACAAAGAATATAAGATGCCGTCTTCCATCTGCCTAATAAAAGTAAACATGCCGATAAACATTTATTAGAAAAAAAGGTAAATTCGTTATATGAACGGTCCTACGCCGATGCCACTGAGAGGAATTTTCAAACAAATAGCGGAAGATATATAGTAAACTTCAGGTCAGTTTTTGAGAATTCATCCCTGAATATTACATCAAAGATAAACATTTATTAGAGCATCTACCTTCTTAATATATCACTTTATTATAAAAAAATCTCATAACAATTATCCCATATTTTTTTATTATATATATTTCTTATCTCTCACTATTTTATATTATATATAATTAATATTTTATAAAATTAAAATTCATACGTTAGTAATATTGAATAATATTAATAATTAAAAAAAATTACATACCTAATATATATATGTATTATAATAATATACAAAAATAAATTTAAACGCATCTACAACATGCCACATATCTCTTTAATTTTCTCATGTATACAAAGTTGTCCTGGTGTTATGTCACTAATATCCTTGGTAAAGCTTTTACAATCCATATGAAAGATTTTGACCTCCCGTAAAGTCATTTTTTACATTTGATATTCTTTAATATCATGTCATTCCTTTATCGATATTTGTATTGATGTCTCAAGTTAGTTTTGATGTGATCAGCCCAGTTTGGTTATGTCCTGTGGTTATCTAATATTGTGTATAAGCGTGCAGGAACTTAAAAACACAATAAGTTGAGTGAAAGACGAGACGAACGATAAGGATAGGGCGCGGAAGAGAGTCGACGAGTTCGATGCATCCGGGGACAAGAAGCTGCGGAAGAGTATACTAACAAAGTGAGAAGGTCGCGCACAGCAATCCAAGAGATGAGAAGTCATGAAGGAAGCTCGCTTGAGAAAGGACGAAAAATGAGTTTGGGTGATCCCTATTTTGAATGTCCCATATTACTCAAGCGGCCGAAAGTGACCGGAGGCGGTCAGGATCAACCCGGGTGAAAGTTAACGCGGAGTTTACTTTCACGGGTCCTAGGTGCCTGGACCACCCAGGAGCCTCGGTGGTCTACGTCGAAGACCGTTGCAGCCCGATGCCACGCCAACACATTTTGAGCACCTAGAACTAGATAAAATTTTATCCAGTTAGCTTGGCAAGGCCATTACGAAGATACCCGTTGGTGCCTACGTGGGGGTGCCCGGAACCCCAACGATTAATTTTTGGTCAGAACTATAAATATAGTTTTTATCTACCTTATTCAGTATATCAAACACTCAGTATTCTCTTGTATTCGAACTTTGCTTTTTCTAAGCGACAAATTCTGTGTTGGAGGCTTCTTTGCCTCTGATCAAAGAGTATCGATGATTTGAGCTTCTACTGTCTTGGAGTAGCAATCGTCTGATTGCGAAACCAAGTAAATCTCTAGCGTCTCGTACCTTTTCTTTTTGTATTATTTAATTATTAAATAATTACATATTTAAAAATATGTAATATATTAATTTAATGAAATGCTATATTTACAATAAAAATAAGTATATATATGTAAATTTATTAAAATTAAAACTTTAGACATATTTAGCAATTATTCAATCGTCCCTTTATTCTATATTTAATGCCTGGACTTTACCTCAATTTATAATAAACTCTTAATATACAGACTGATTATAAACATAAGACTTAATTAAACATTATATATCTAAATTTATAAAAACTCATTCAAGTGTTTGTACGAAAGAATTGTTTTTTTTTAATAAGAAACAGAGTTGTTTTTAACTATTTGGATTTTTTTTAAAAAGTAATTATAACGGAGAAAATATGTATATTTGATAGCGGGGGTAGAATGGAAAAAATGAAAGCATAGGGTGCTATATTAACTTTTACAATAATTTAATTAGCAGGAGTCTACGGTACATTATTACGATTGAAGAGTTCAGGGTCCCACAAAAACAAGGTGCACTGACATGACAGCTGGATTGATGGTTATGTGCAAAAAAAGTCTGACAAACGTGCACGGCTCAGGTTAAAGATTTTTAGGTCGCACAGTAAGATCCACCAATAACATGACTGTTCGATCGATGTTGGAGAAGAGAATAACAAAAACGTCGACAGCAGGGTTCGAACCTGCGCGGGCAAAGCCCAACAGATTTCAAGTCTGTCTCCTTAACCACTCGGACATATCGACTGATATATTTTTGATGAAACAATTGATATATATAATATATTTTTATCTATTTAACAAACAATTTTGTTACAAATTTTAATAATACTTAAAATTTTCATCAGGTAATCGACATAAATTGAATAACGCTAACTAAGTCTTCATTGCGAAAAGAATCTCTTTATGTAATCCATTTTCTTTTATTTCTTTCTTTTCTAAAGGTATTTGCGGTTGATGATAAATTTATTTTATAATTTACTTCCCTTTACAACATCTGTTTAAAAAACACGAGACGACTGTAATTATTTTTTTACTATAATTATTAACATCCTATTTTCCTACATTTTTTAATTTTCTTTTGCCACCTCTAGTTTTTTAAAAACATAAAAGAAGTGTTTTTTTTTCCCCCCAAAAGAGACGTCTCAACTCACCAACTCCAATAAAATGACAAGTTATCCTTAAGCTCCCGTTATATATATTAAATTCTGGATTAGTCAGGTTCGTTGTAATAGTTAGAAATTGAAGCTATAATAATGTAAATATTAGGTGAGCAAGCTGAATATGTATATAGCAATTAGAAAACCATAGCTATTATAATAGGTATAGCAATTGCAATTTTATAGTTGTTACAACGTGAATGATAGATAAATATGATTAAATATGTATTATAATAGTTACGAAATTACAGTTGTTAGTTACAATGCTAGTATGCTACAACCTGAACAAGAGAGGAAGCATGTATTAGCCTATCTTAGCTTTAGTCCGGTCTATTTTTGAATTTAGTAATTTAAGGAAGAAGTATATTTAGAAATTTTTCTATACATTTAATCATTTTTACTCTTGTTCACCTAATCCATCCTAAATTCCCAAATTAAATTTTGCTATCAGTCCGAGGAACTTTTTGTACGTATATTAACCCAGATAGATTACAATTTTTAGCACTATCATTCAACATAAATATTTTTGAATAAATTAAACACGTATTGTAAGGTAGTAAAAGATAAAACTCATTATCTAGCAGTCCCACATGGTCAACCGTAAAAGGTAAAACCCATTACCTAGCTGTCCCACACGGCCAACCTGATGACCATGGAGATAAATGAGGAAATTATAATTAATCAGTGTGGAATTAAACATATATTGTAACAACTATATGTAGTTACTATAATATAAGGGATGTTACCATTTGCACTTATGACTAGTAGTCACCCGTGATTTACCTCCTCCGTGTTGGCCTGGGGACGGGTTGGTGGGGGCGCTAGGGGCGAGCGATTTCGCCTTTTGCCACATATAATATAAGGGATGTTGGATTTCTAGATTAATAAGAATGTTTAATTCCTCCAAATGAGACTCGGAACTAAAGGATTCTGGGATTCTAGATCGTCCATCGCAAGTGCTTTCAGATTTACCCTGATCGTCGATGGGAAACTTTTATGGATTCAGGCCGACCATCCCAGAAATAATTAATAAGGTTAACTGAATTAATTATTTTTTTATAATATGTATAATAATTATGAAATTATAATTACTATCACGCGCCTGAAAAATTCAGGATTTAAAAGGTGTGATGAAAAATCATAATGAAGATAGTATACTAGCTGATAGTTATGTAATTTTACATGGATTACATGTTGGGCGTGGTATTTTTTTATTAAAAATTCTAAGGGGCGTTCTCCGGTGATTCAAAACAAACGCCCTTCGTTTTTTTGGCCAACATTTTTCGCATTTAATTTCAATTTTTATAAATTACACCCATTTGATCCACAAGATGAAAAAGAATACACGAGGAGAAAGCGTAATTCCTTGCATCCTCTCAACGAGTGTAATTTATTAAAATCCAAGGGTGAGAAAAAACAATTAGCAAATCCTGGAGGAAGTTTCCAGTGGCCAAGGCAAATACATGTACTACTCGACGAAGTTTGCAAAAGTTAGCTCGCTTTCTTCCTCGACCAATTCGCCGGCATTAGGTCTTTATCGATCTCCTTGGACATGGAGGCCTCCGGTGTTCCGGTGCTTGGAGTTGGACAAATCCCGATTGATTACATGCTCCGCAAGTCTCTCATCGGCCACGGCCTCACGGTCTACGATGCGCAGGGTAACGTCGTCTTTCGGATCGGCCCTTCGTCATCGTCAGCTCGTCGCACCAAGATTCTCTTTGATTCAGTCGGAAATCCCTTGGTCACCGTCTTATATCTCAACGTTAGTTCTTCTTCCATCTTCCCTTTTTACTAAAAATTGCAAATTTTTGTTATCACCAAATAGACCGTTCTGATCTACTAGTGGATTAGGCATGTTATTCTAACATTAAAGCAGTTTGATCGACTTTAAAATCAAAAGAATGAATTGGTCAATACATTGTCTAGGTTATCCATAGTGGAGTAGACGTGTTGGTAAATAGAAGTTAAACCTGCAAATTGCGATCTGAACTAACAGTTTCATGCTTTACTGGGGAAGTTATGTTGATGTGGTTGGTTCTGATGTGGTGGCAAACTATAGCTTTGGTAATTGTAAATTGAGGATGCCTATGCTTCTTTGTCGTAAGTCTATACTGTATTTTGAAGATTCACACTTTTTCTTATTAACATCTTGTAGGATGAGTGGAGATGTTTCAGAGGGAACAGCCAGGAACTCGAGGACTTGATCTTCACAGTCCACAAGATTTTGTACTCTCCATCTAACACCGAGCTAGATGTTCTCTTATCAAGTGCAGATTCTTCGGACCAAAAAACAGGCTTTAGGCTGAAGGGCAATCCTTTTAGAAGAGCATGCACCATCATAAGGGGGGACTCAATTGTGGCTCAGGTAATCCTTTGTTTTTCTTCCCCTCCTCATCTCTTGGATTTTGAGTGCTTCTGGAATATCATAACAGTTTTCCAGTTGGCTATACATTTACAAAAAATGAAGTATAGGGTTAGGCTATAATATTCACTGGATTATTACAAACATCAAAGTATCACGAATGACAATAAATTAATTCAACTGTGGCCTAAAACTTAGCTTGATTACGAGCAAGAACAGTGCCCAACCTTCTTAGATGAATATAGTTCTAATCTGCTTGACAACATTCACAAGAAACCGAGGAACTTTAGTTTCCTTTAATAGGTTAAAATCTTGTTGGCTCCCATCGACCACACCAAGGACCCCTTTTTTTGATGTGATGTAATATTATATTTTCTGTGTTTAGGCATTGTAGGAGACATGGATGGGCATAAATGGTTGGTTTTGGAGATTTTTTGAACTTGTTTTCAGTTGTTGAGTTGGAGACTTCCTTTGTTGTGACTATGGTTTTCAGGTAGGACTATATTCTATTATCTTTTGGCATTATTCATAAAAAAATGACAAATTCATAATATTCACAATGCACTTGATGCAAAAGTGTGTTCTTGCATCATGCTTATCTACACAAAAGGTGCTCATTGGTGCAATCATACGCGCATTAATACTTGATGCTAAGTCAAATCATATCACATAAAAATCAATTATTAGAATCCTTCATAATGATTTTGTCATCCTTCATATTTCACTGATGAATTTGTTGATTGTATACCGTTCAATGACTGGCCCAATAGCAACATCAGAGAAATTAGATAATATCTAGGTTCTGTAATCAATCTAATTTGACTGGCATTGTAATGATGGTTTTGTTAGTTCCTTCTGACATTTAATGAAATGAAAATGTTTTCTTATCATAGTTAAATTCCTACATGAATGTTTAGTTGACGTAAGAATCAAGGATTATATGAAAAGGAGATTTTGGTTCTAGAATGCTTGGCTGTTGTTAGATGTTTTTCCTATGCAAATAATATGAATTGGGAAATGAATCAAAATCAGATAACCATGATAATTGAAATTTTATCACTCATGTCTTGTTACTGTTGCAATTGCATCACGTTTAGTGTGCCACATGCTGATGGGCAGCTTAGCTCTTTTTTGCTTTTCAATTCAGAGGGCTTTGGCTTGTTGGTACTAAAAGAAGGAAAACCTATCGAGAAAGAAAAGTCCAGGGCAACAATTTATATGCCTTGCTTTCCATGACTTAGTTGATCTCTAATGAACCATAGTGAATTTGTTTCTGTTAGGAAAAATTCTGATACAGTGTCCTTATATGGAAAATGTAAGACAATGCTGTTTCACAAAACCGCTTTCTCATCACTGAAACTAGTTTGCCTTGATTTTCTCCTTTGCAAAACTACAGTGGGAAGTAGACATCTGTAATTTGAAGCAAAAGATTAAATTTCTTGTTTCTTGATTGCTTCTACTTGATGAATAAGTGAAAGATATATGAATGGTATTAATAAGAAATTAGATTGATATGTGGTTAATCAAACAACAAATAACAATATCAAATTTTGAATTACCGTTATAATTTAGACTAAAATCCTACTTCAAGTAATTTTCATATAGGATAATTTGGAACAAGTAGCTATTGTATATCTAGTTATTCAACAATAACATTGTAAATCTTTGCTACTTGGGAATAAGTATTATGTTTGATCTCCCTCTATCATTTGCATTATTAATCCTAATCTATTCAGCTTGTCTAAATTCACTAGGGTTCCTTTCCGACGTACACTTCTTGACTGGTTACTTTTCTATGCTGGCTTTCACGAGTATTAAGAAATTGTATTTGTATTACCTTCATATTCTTCCCCAATCAAATTATCAGGGTTAGCTTTAGCAATCAATTTCTTAATTCCCACCAAGGTGACTTCAGATTCAGTAGGGCATTTCCTCAAAATATTTCCGAAATGATGGTACTGTACCAGATTTCACTTGGCTGGCTTCTTTGAATTTTTTTTTCTTTTTTCTCGTTTTCGCTATGTATATGCTTAGTTCCTGATTGGGATAGATAAATTACAATTGATAACTTGGTTGAGTAATTGAAACTCTTACTCTGGAAAGTAACTGTAGAATTATATTTTCTTTTGTGATGCAGACAAGTCTCTTGTACAAACTCAGGAAGATAATTTACTCAAGGAATAAATTTCGACTTACTGTTTATCCGGGAAATGATTGTATTCTAGCCATTGCTATGCTTATGGCATTTTTTTGGCGTTAACGAGCAAACAGTGAAGTAGAAATCAACTCATACGCCAGTACAGATTAACATCCTTATTGTTCCAACCAATAACTTAAAATCTTCATTGAGGGCATTCTTTTTACAGTACTCTAGACAGTTTGCCTTCCCATTTCATTGTGAAGCGCATTAATCAGAAGCTCAAGGACAACTTTTGTAAGAAATTGAGATGCAAGAATGATAAGTCTATTGAGACTCCTTTGCGAAGATCTCTATAAGGATGGTTATATTTTATAGCTTTCTCTTCCTTTTCTACATATAATTTGTGTATCATGTATTCTTCTTCTTTATATCATATGTTATGTATTACATATTGAATTAATGTTTGTGGTGAATTCTATTTGAAGGCAGCCTCGCGTGAACTGCAAGATCAACCAAACATCCGGTTTATGCTTTGTCGTGTAGCTTTACCTATTTCTCTAATCGCTTCGACTTATCCTGTCCCACTCCCAGTGGATAAATACAAACCTTGCCCAGATCCACTCCTTCCGGAGGTTCAAAAGGAACCTTGCCATGTTTGAATTCTACCTTATGGCAATTGGGAGTCGGCAAAGCAATTTAGTCCAGTTGAATTGACAGAGATACCTCTGTTTACGCTTTTAAGTTTGAAAAAAAAATAAAAACAGTATAATTACTGACCTGACTGATACTATTGAATTCAGCTGATCAAACATACAAGTGCTTACCATGGTCAGATCGAAACAGCGAAATTTGAGCCCTTTTAATCAAATCAGTGGTTAGTGATATCGTTTTAGATCGACTCAATTAGTATACAATAACTTCGTACGCATCCATGAGAAATTTACATTTGAACTAAACACATAAGCTGTGTTATATACCCCGCCGCATGGTGCTACCATATCTATGAAGGAGACCACACCATGCGCGCAGTTGCGAGCACGAAGAACTCCATCAAATTTCATTTCAAAATCACCGCAATTCTCGCCGCTCCATCACTAGCCTCTGTCTGCCGTCTCTCTCTCTCTTTCTCTCTCTGTCCCACTGTCTTCCCTCGATAAGGGGAATAAAGCACCCACAATAAGTCTTTCATAAAGCACACGCCACCCTCCCCCACCACGTCTCTTCTTTCCGCTGCCACGGCCCCCGTGAAGGCCCCTCCATTGACCGCCTTCAAATTCCTCATCATTCTTTAGATGCTTAAAATTACGCCACTAATGATTAATTAAGTCTCGCATTGGTAAAGAACAGCCTTAATCGAATGCCAATCTTAAATTAGTGAGCATACAGATCCACCCGCCTTTTCCAAGACGAAGATGATCATGACAGGAAAACAACGAGGTCTCGTTCGTTCGTTGTCTTATGACAAGTAGATTAAGTGGTAGCAATCGGCGTAGGAAGAAGATTAGAAAAAGCTACTCATTTCCATGTCTAATACTAATAAAGAGCCGCTACTTTAATTTAATTTGACTGTCTGCGGACGAAGTATCGATAGGCCGCCACCTTCCTTCGCCGGGAGCCGGTGTTGTCCAACGATAGCACCATCTTTCCGGCTTCCTTGGCGGTGAACACGTCGTGGATTGGCTCGTGCGCCGACGCCGGAATCCTCCTCGTTTTCTCCACCACGATCGTGTAGCTCCCGTCGTCGGTCGGCACGTACGCGGCGCCGTAGTCCAAGTCCCAGCCGCCCACCGCAATGTCCCACGCTATGGTCGCTCCTCCCTTGTCAATTTTCACCGCGAGATGTAATTTTTCTTAAGAAATTGTAATGACGAAAGTATATTTGTGAAGTAACTACCTCAATGCCTTCGATTTCAAGATCTACTTTTTCGCCGCCTTTGATGGCGAACTCCGTCGCCGGCTTGGGCGGATCGTTCTGGAGTTCCCCTGGGCGGCTCAGCCCTCCGTACTGCACCGGCACGAACTCCGGACGAATGAACCTGCCCGCAAATTAAGAGGACATGCTTATTTGCGAAAAAAATGATGAACAATGAATAAGGAAATGCAGAGGAGAACAGAGAGGTTCGGAGTGGGTCACTTGTAGAGAGTCTCGGTCACGTTTCCTTCTCCGGCGACCACAAATTTGCTTTTGGTCCTATCAGTTAGGAGAGGGCTTATTACAGCGTAGAGCATGCTGAAGTACCATGGGACATTGACGAACACCTGCAAAGTTGAGACATTTAATGAAGACACAGATACAAGAAGGGAATGGAGGATTTGGGCCGTGAGAGGAAACGTAAAGGACCTTTCTTGAAACCATTTCGGGGTAGTTGTCCTGGAAGAGCGAGAGGATGTGCTTGGAGGCAGCGCGGAGCTCGCGCTTGGGCATGTCCCTGAGGTCAGTGATCTGGATGATGGCGTTTACACCGCCAGGGCGGAGCTGGAGCTGGCGGACGCCGCGCTCCATCACCTGGATCCGCCACCGGAGGAATCGCTGCAGCTTGCCGGAATCGCCCAGCACGCGCTGGTACACGGCTTTGTCCTTGAAGACGCCGTAAGCATTGTAGCACACGGGGTGCCCGCCCCGGTCCCAGCCGTGCATGTACGCTACCACGCCCTCCAGTTCCTTGAACTCCGCCAGCTCCTCCTCCGCCACGCCGTCCGCGCCGAACTCCGACCGCCACTCCGCGCACCGCAGCAGCATCGCGTGCGCCTGCCCCGCGTCGAAGTCGCGCGCGCGAAGGAACTTGAGGAGCACCACGTCCGCACGCCCCGAGGCCTCGTCGTTGTCGGCGGAAGGAGGGGGCGGCGCGACCGGGACGCCCCAGATGGAGATGGGTTTGGCGGCGGAGGAGAGCAGCTGCTTGAGTTCATCCAGGGCCCTGAGCTCCGACGGCTTGAGGGCAGACAGAAAGTAAGAGTCCTCGTCGAAGGAGGAGTTCTGAAGGGCGGCGGTGGTGGTGGCGGCCTCCATGAGGGAGCTCAAAAGGCTCCGTTTTGTAGCTGGCTTGGGCGAAGGAATGACATCGGGGGTAGCTTGAGCTGGCTCCATTGGACGCACGTAGTACAACAACTGAGTAGTTTGTCGTAGTGGTGGTGGAGTGTGAGGGATGTGAGAAGTGAAGGCGAAGAGAGAGAAAGATAGAGAGCGAGAGAGAAAGGCGGAGGAAGAAGAAGCGGTGGGAAGTTAAATTGAAATGAATTGAACTGGGCGTGACATAATTATGATGGGGGCGTGAGGAAATTCTTTTTGCTTTTATTATTCGCAAATGAAAAACGGGGTAACATCTAAAATGGGTGATCGATTCATAAATTAAAAAAAAAATACTGAACGGATAGAGTTTAGCATTCCATAATTGTATGCCTTTTTTTAAAAAAAAGTTTGCCTTCTATTCAGAGAGCCGCCAGATAACAAACCCTTACGCCGTAGATCGAATCGTAAATATTTCGATAGCCCTTGATTAAGTTTCACTGCTTCAAATTAATTTCTTTTAATTTCTTCTGACACTGTAACGCAGATTTCGAAATGCAACTGATCGCAGATTTCAAAAATATTTTTTATTCAGTATTATTATAGTAATTATAATTCATGATCTCATCGATTTTATATTATAATAATTATTTAGCATTATTATAAAAATGACTATAATATAAATAATTTATTTTTATGATTAATATTTTGATATAATATAATAAAAAAAATTAGGCACATTGTTAAAAAAAAATTTCTTGTCATTTTCTATTCGTAGGACAAACAAATATTCAGACTTGGGACTAAGAATTATAGTTTAAATTTTTTTAATGAATTAAAATATTAATTTTTAAAAATTGATTTTTATATAAAATTTAATTTTTTCACTTTTGTGAAATACAAAATTATTAATTAATTTATCATATTCATATTTTGATAATGAGAAGTATTAGGTGACGTTTGGTTTAATGGTCTGTTTATTTGGGAGAGCAGAAAATAAATCTAAGGAAAAATTTTTGCAGTGTAAAAGTTTTCATTGTTTACTTCATTAAGTTTTTCAGATGGAAGAGAAAGACAATCCATTCGCGGATCATTTGGAGTTAAAATCGATCACTCAAAATCGGACGGGAGGCAGAGGATGAAAAAAAATGACGCATGTACCC
>JBAMIB010270417.1:0-11766 GCA_037177415.1 Kaempferia rotunda | reverse complement strand
ACTATTAAAGGGGTGGTGCTGTCTGATTTTTGTCGGACAACCTTACCCTCGGGGTGTGACAATTTCTTAGTATTAGAACCACATGTTCACAATGCCTAATTTTGGTGTTTTGAGTTTTTGTGACTTGTTTTCTCGATGTGACTTTCCGAGTTTTGGGACCAGGCAGCGGTAGGACATCTCCGAGTTATAAGAGATATGATATGTCTTTAGTTGCATTATGTAGAGTATTCTATACTTATCTATTGGTTATTTATTGATTTGGTGTTAGCATGGTGACACTTAGTGAGTCAACCATATTTTGTAGTAGTAATCATGGACGCGACAAGTTGACAATACGAGATTCGAACATAATACAGAGAATATGAGTTTTCTTGTGACACCAACTGATACTGAGTTGGGTGTAGGAGTTGGGTCCGTCAATAACCTATTAGATATCAAGGATCACAGTGTAAAGGGATCCCTCCTATTATAGGTAATGGTAAGTATCTGCATATCATTATTGGTTTGACCTGCATATCAATAGGATCCAGTATTTGTGAGGGACATCCAGGCCCGGACCTGTAGTATGATTTGTGAGGCATGTGCCTCGGGCCCACAAATTTGAGGGGCACCCAAAATATATATATATATATATATTTATTTATTTGATTTTATTTAACCTAATCGCTCTTCTCCTCTTCCCAGGCGCAGCGCAGACAACAACGGAGGCACTACCACAACGCCCTCCTCTTCTACCCAGCCTCCGCCCGTCCGCCGACTCCTACGCCCTACGGGTAAGCCATCTCCTCCATCCTTTACCAAAAATCGCAGCATTCCCGCGGCTTCCGACGACGACGTCGCCGTCTTTTCTTTTGGGTATTCGGATTGAGACTCTCATCAGACATCAATTGTTTGCTCAAACTCCGCAGGTTCTCTACTCGCTACATCACAGACCTGAGCTCCATTGGGGTAATCACATCGACTTCTACAGTTCGCCTCTCCCCGCCAAGAAAAGGTTCGATCTCTAATCTATTCCGCCTTCTTCGATCTCTAATCGATCGTTAGTTTTTTTTTTCTTTTTTCCCCTTTCCGGATTCTTTACGATCAGATCAGATCCAGGTTTAGTTTGAACTTTGAAAGAGGGCTTTTTCAAACCCTCAGGTTGCTACTTGCCTTATAGTGGTGTGCGTATGTACTCTGTCACTGGCATTTGAACTGATAGGGAATTCCTTAGGAAATAAACCAAGAAATGCATTCTTTAATTTAGTTCATGGAATGAAGTTGATAGATCAAATTTGTTGCTTGGCTTGCCCCCATTGACTATCTTGTCTTACCCCATTTATTATATGGATTTGTGGATTTGTTGGAATTAGGTATTCTTTGGCTAATAAACTTTAATAAGAATAAATATCCTTTAAAGAATGAAACATAATATGAATAGATATTCCTTAAAATGGACTATAAGGAATAGCTGAGAAAAATGATCAAAGACTACCAATTCCAATTATTCCATGAGCTGTGGTGTTATGAGTTTATTTTTGTAACTAAATATAACAATATTTATACCATAAAATTTCAGAAAGAATAAAAGGATTACTTCTTTGAATGAAATTTTCCATTATTGTGTAAAAACTTACAGCTGAACATGCATCAGTGAACATCAAAATCACACAGATTAATATAATAAATGATTATTTCTATGAACGAAACTATTCTTAATAGTGTAAGCTTATAGTTGAACATAGTTGAGCATGCTGAATTTGAAATAATTGGAATAGCCACTAACGACCTTCGAAGGGCTCAGTAAAATCAAGCTTTTAACATATAAAATACAATTATGTGCGGTTAACAAAGTATGATTACTTGCATATAATCTCTCTATTTTTTTTTCATTTTCCAGTACCTAAACTCTCCCTTTTACTCTATTTTGGATGATATATTTTGTTTGTCTTTTATTCATAGAATTTATGTAACAAATATTGTTATATTTATGTTGATTGAAAAATATATGAATGTCAAGCTTTGAAGGCACCCTTTTTGGTGCTCGCCTCAGGTCCTAAAATCACAGGTTCGGCACTGAAGACTCATGTCAAGTATGATTGGACTTACCTTGTCACGACAACACACTTGGACTTACAAAATCAATACTCTACCTGAACTTTCATCATTTGCCAAGCTTCCCCCTTGTGCTTGAGAGAGAGAGAGTTGTACGAATTAATTTGCCAAGCTTCCCCCTTTCGTTTTGTACTACTTTAGGAAGATGATGGTTTTAGTTTAGATTTGGAGCTGTGGAGGTTTAAACAAGATTGGTTGTTTTTTATTGGTTTATTTGCGAGATGTCGTCAATTTTATGTCGAATTACTTGGTGTGGAGCGTGTTACTATGTTTAAATTTTGGCCTGCCTGTAAACTGTGCAAAGTAGCCGTGAGATTAGTAAAAGGTATGTTAATCTTAGTTGCCTTATCAACTGGATATGTTCCATTTATTCTTTTGTTTCTGTGTTTTTTACTTTATTTTTTCTTTTTTGGATTGTAACTGAAGTAATGAAGTTCATACTTCATAGTCAACCATCCATTAAGTGATCAATGACATTATAGAAGCCCAGTAATGTTGCACATCAAACATCTGTCACTTTTATGATAGATTCTGCATAGTAACTTTTGGGAGGAACCTTTTCCAACTTTATACTTTTTTTCTTTCTCTTTGATAACGTTGAATATTCCATCTGGCTCAAGGGATAATGGATGTTATAGGAATTATTCAGGCTTCTTGATAAAGGAACTCATTAAGGTTTTTAGAGCAAACACAACCGTCTATATTTCTTATTCATGTGTGAAAACTTTGTAGACTCATACACAAGCAACTATCAATAATACTCTCATGTTTGGTTTCAAAAGACACATATACCAGTTGGAATCTAGTTTAGTATATGAAAATGAGTGATGATCCCATTGCAAATGTACCTTGTTCATGATATTTCTCTATTCTTCTTTAGTTGAAGTAACTCCTTAATCATGTAAGCTTGAGGAATATAGTTTGTAGCTTATTGGAGTGACTTTGAAAATTTTGCTTGTTTCTTAATGGCTTGTGAATTTTGTTTCTACTATTTCGAACAGGACCAGGTGCACACCAAACATATTTACATAGTTGAGTCCTTTGACTAACCAGAACTCGGTTATGAGCTGGATTAATTTGGAATTAGAAGCTTTAATTTTTTCAGATTTTTCTTTGTTATGTTGAGTAATTGGCATAATTGTTTTCATGACGCACAAATAGAAGAGCTACTTGACAGGCTTGAGGGTTTTTTTTTTCCTTTTTTTCTTCAAAATAAATTGATGCGGCATGAGTCATTGTGATGGTTGCAGGGACTTTGTTTAATTTCCTCAAACATTGTAAGAGCCCACTATTTGCTTATTCAAACTTGTGCTTCATATGTTTAAGAAAGATTGCACGCATTAGATTTTTGTGGAAATTGGTGTCTATTCCATACAAATGGAGTTTGCCTTTTTTTTTGTCATCTTTTGACTAAATCAATCCTCGTGGATTCTATTCCAGTACGATCACTGTGGTTAAGTATCTTGATTTTACATTTGGGTTATTTTCAGCCACAATGTTCAAGATTATAAAGGAGATGTTACCACCTGATGTTCGTGTCGCTAGAGACACCCAAGATCTTCTTGTGGAGTGTTGTGTAGGTATTTGGAATCTTAAATCTAGTCTATTAATTTCTTTGCATTAATGTCACTGCTAATTGTAATCTTTGTCTGTATTGTAACGCATAAGAAAGGTGTCTACAAAGACATTGGCATGCTAGTATTTTAAAACTGACAAATTGTTGGTGGAAGGAAAGTATTTTATGTTTTTCCTGGAAATATGGAATATATGGGTGGTAGTTGTTAATGACAATAGTAAGTATCCAGAGGGCCTGAGTTGTATAATTCTTTGAAACATGAATTTGGAAACAATAATTAATATGTTGTGAGTTATTATGTGAAGTTCAAATGAAGCTAAAGCAATCCATGATTATGCTTGTAGATATTTGAATGTCACATTCTTATTTCTATGCCCTTTCACTTTCAACCACCAAGTTCTTGTATGTGTTGACATTTCTTTGTGTTCACAGTTATTTTAGTTCTAGCAACTGTATTAGATTGAATGAACATTTTGAAGAATGGAATCTTGATTACATTATAAATTGGTAAGGTAATAGTTGAGTACTGGCACTCAAGATTGATGGTAAGCCAGGATTCATTTGTTGCTAACTAAATAACAGTAGCCTTCTCCTGTTGACTCATTGAAGTGTTGCTAAGGGTTATATTATTTTCTGTCATGCTAGCCGTTGACAACATGTTTTAGAGAAACATGAACTAAGTGGACAAGAAGCCACTTTTAAGCAATTCACTCGCCTATTCTTATGATGTTGAGTTGCACCAATGGCGCTCGTCCTCCTTAATCCTTCTAAGTCAACATGACAAGCGTAAGGTATTTGTATTACAGGAAAAAAATTCCTACTTTCATTTTTTCCTGATTGATTTGTTTCTGGTTGTCTACTTTCTAAAGGTTGGTTCTCTTGTCATTGGTTATTATCAATCATATACCGAGTTTTTACTCTAGGAAAAGAAAACTCATCAAAAAGTAGACCTGACTCATTAAATTGGATCTGCCTCGTTAAGTTAAGCCCATATTAATACAAAATGTTTATTACTAGAGAGAAGTGGAGAGGTCAAAGAGGGTGAAATTTAAGGTTCGATAGTATAATAAAAGAAGATTTGCTACATTGAGACTTAGAGTCAACAGCAAGGGTGGAGTTCATTACCAACAAGAGGATAAGAGCACATCTTGTTCCATTCACACCTAGTCGAGGGCCACTAAATAAGCATCTTATTAATTGTCTTACTCTCTTAACATCATTGTTGCCTTGCTATTAACAACGAATGCCATTGATAGGATCTGTCCTATTGTGTAGTTCATTTCAATTCTAATGATCTGAAGCCAATATGATTTTGTATTTTTTTATGAATGCATGAGATGTTTTCTAGTGAATCATGACAATCAGATTCTGTCAATCATATTGCTCTATTAAAGGTGTATACTATATAATACATATTTCAGGATGTAAAAGACTTCAAGCTGGGTAGGTATTTTTTTCTAAAACAAATTCTAGATTTTTTTTTTAATTTGATCTTAATATTCACGTTTTGAAATCTAGCATAAAGATTCATGTTTTGAATCTTAAATTGGCATTCTTGCTGTAATGCCTTAAACACAACCTTTCTTCAATCAAGATTCATATTATCAGATGCATTTAACTATGGTTGTTAAATTAATATGTTGCTTTTTTATTCTATCTGTTTTACTGTTTAACTTTTATTTCTTATTTTAATTTGCAGAATTTATAAATTTACTTTCTTCTGAGTCCAATGATGTATGTAATCGCGAGGACAGACGGACAATTGCACCAGACCATGTGCTCAAGGCTTTGGAGGTTGTTCATATTTGTTAGTTTCCACATCTAAATAATTTCTTATCATCATTTGTTTATTTCTAATTTGAATTTTCTCCACTTCTCTTTTTGGTCAGAATTTTTTCTCCATTTTATTCATGAAGTTTCTTAATGGTGTATTACTCTTGTGTACAAGGATGACAGGAAATTCACAGGAAGATATGTACTCATTTAGTAGTCATCCGAAGCTGCTATGCTAAGTTGGCAGAGGTTGGGGTAGTTGAGTTGTGTGTGTGCTAGAATTCAAATGTTTTTTCTTGTCTTTATGATCCCCCTCAATGCAAACAGGCAGATGTAGTGTTTCCGGTAGCACTTCGATTTATAGATTCCACAGTGTAAACATGATGTCCACATGCTCTTTTCTATTACCAGGCTGTGTGATATTCTGAACATTTAGATGGATAGGCCACATAGATCTTTTCTCCTTGAGTTTTTGTAGGATGGCTCCTTCGTTAGATCCAGAATTTCATCTCTCTTCATGTTAATATGTCAATAGTCATCCATTGGATGGGTAATTGTGATGCCAAATTCTCTGTTGACAGAATTGCATTTTTTTGCTATTTAGGTGTCTTAATGTAAGATATCTGTTTACATTTTTTCTTCTTCTAGATATTGCAATTACCCATAAAATACCTGTGCATGCTGCAATTACCATATACTCGATCAAATTTAAGCATGAAGCAGTCACGGTGCAATGAGTCTCATTTAAATGTTAATTTTATGTTGGCATGAGTTATTTTTTGTAAGTTCGGTTACTAGTGCATTGTTATGGAACACTTTCAGAAATTCAACATCTGGTACCTGGAGAGGCTGCTTTCTAAGCTAAACACTTGTTGTTTTAAACCTACTTATTAAACTGATGTTTTCATTGTTTCCTCAATCAGGTTCTTGGCTTTGGTGAGTACATTGAAGAAGTTTATGCTGCATATCAACAGCATAAACTGGAAACTCTGGTATGTTATATCAAACCCCTTTTGTACTTCAACACTACTCTAAAATTTTTTTTACCTATATCTTCAATGTATGTGGAGCAGGACTCGCCAAAAGGTACTAAATTTGGTGGTATGGAGATGACGGAGGAACAAGCAGCAGCAGAGCAACAGAGGATGTTCGCTGAGGCCCGTGCGAGGATGAACAATGGAGTGAGCTCACAAAAGACGTCAGAATCCGATCCCACTCTAGAGAGCTAATCAAGTCATACTTAAAGGATTATGTAAAGCATCCTTAAAAATGGCACAATTTGAGCTATTTGCAGTCTGACAACAGTTTGTATGACTGGTTATTTACTATGACAGAATCATCTGATACGTAGCAAGTTTAGTTTATAAAGCCAGAATATTTTTCTCATTTCTTGTGTGCGCCAACTATTGTTCAAATTTGATTGCTTGAGCTGCAATAGCTTCCTTCATCGCAGCTTTCTGGTGATGGTCTCGGTGATCTTTTCGTTTTGTTTTTTTTCTCACTTCGAGGTAGACAGTTTGCTTTATCGCAACTCACCTACCCTCAGCCCGTGGTGTTATCCAAGTTACTCAACGGCCCTCACTGAATGTCCTGAAACTTCAAGTATACTAGAGAACCATAAAGCGTAACTGACCATATATGCAGCATAAAAAAAATACCATGCAGATTACAAAACTGAATCATAATATATAACTTCCAAGTTTTCAACTGGTGGAAGATTACAAAACTGAATCATAATATATCACTTCCGAGTTTTCAAATGATGGAAATATTGCTCACTAGATAACGAGCATTCAAATTTCACCCGGGACATATTATATTTGATGAATTTTAATTGTTTATTACATTGATCCATTCGTCAGGACCCATATGTACTTTCTAATTTACTCTACTACTAGTCAGTGAAAAACTTAGGTGAGACTGGATCAGTTACGTTAGGATTAGTCAGTCTCGTTTCTAAATGAAATACAAATCTTTCCTTGTTGCTACGAGTTAGGATTGCAGGTGGAACTGTTTCTTGCCCGCTTCAGTAGAACAAATATTTTTGTGTCAACAAATGAGAAATAAACGAAATATTTTCTAACAGGCAAGAAGCAGTTATTCCGAGCATGTTCAGTAGGACAGAAACACCAAAATTCATTAGCTTCTGGGTTCCCAAATCAAAACTTGCAACGAACATAGATCCAGATATGCCGAAGCAAAGGGCCTCTAACATCCAATTAATTTCAGATCATTAGGCATGCATAATAGGTTATTTCGACCATTAATTAATTGTTTTTTTTTATACTAATCTCCCTAAAACTGTATAAGTACAGAGCCTGAACCCAAAGAGAACACCAGTACTATGAATGAGCTTCCACCAAAAACATGTCAGGGAACCTTGCATGATCCAAACAGCTTCAGGAATGACCATTAATAACTACGATCACGTAAATCAGAGTAGAAGCAATCTCATCACAGTCATCTAGGTCTCGAAATACCGAAAAAAAAATCCATCTTTAACACACAGATCAAGCAAAAGCTTCAAGTTAGAAAAGACAAGGCAAGACGAGAACCAGTACCAGAGCGCCCCCAAAACCAAAAAAGGACCTTGCTTTTTCGCCAAGATTCTCGAATTCACTTGATGCAAGTGGGGAATCGAGCCGGAAAGGCGCGAGGGGAAACGGGCAGTACCCTATCTAACCGTGACGGTGCGCTGACGCCCGACCGGTTCCCGACCTGCACCAAGCGAACCCGAGAGTGCGGCGAAGACAACGGAAGGGGGGACCAAAGGCTGAGAATAGATGGAATCGAAGATCCACTAACTAAGAGGACGCTTGGTGTGGGCAACTCAGGGCAAACGGAGGAGGAAGGACCGTGGTGGATTTAAGAAGCAGGCCGGCGTCGGAGTCGTCGGGTAGAAGAAATCCACCTTATTCACGGCCTCGCGTGGGCATCCACCTCCATCACGTCACGTGTGCATGTTCCGGTGGTTGAGATGGTACGTGGATGAGAGGTTTACAACTTTAAATATGTTCCACTTCCGGTAAATACAATCTATGTCAACAACTAGACAATTTTTACCTTCCATATAAGCCTACAGTCTCGGTCGTCCACGCGCCCACGCGTCCACACGATCACGTACTGGTGATCATGCGTGCTAAGATTTCTCTATATATATATAATAGCTCCTTCCGTCAGACCAAGTCTGAAAGTTATGAGGATCACCCATGCAGATGTACATGCTATTATTATTAGTAGTAGTAGGGATCTAAGAATATAAAGATGTTTGAGAATTAAATTATTCTTAAATAATTTAAAATGGATAAAACTCAACTAAATAAATGAATTTAAAATTTATTTTCAATTCTTAATCCTTCGGACAATAACAAAGCAACAATAACCTTGCGACTCCGGCGACACCATAGGACAGGTTGACAGTAGCAGCCATTTGTTGGACAAAAAAAAATTTAAAAATAATAAAAATAACAAGAAAAAACCTAAATAAAGAATCAAGAGGGAGAATAAATTATTTTTTTTAAATAACAGTATTAGAATGATTAAATCCATTTTTATTTCAGTCTATTATCAAAAAAAAATTTATTTTTCTTTCTACCTCCTAAACCAAAAGCTCGTAATTTTAATCGTGTCGTATTTGAGAATAGTGCCCGATAAATGAATGAAAATGATAGGATAAATAATCAATAATTGCTACTTTGGGGAATTGGAATCCTGAAAGAAACAACTTTAATTGTAAAGCTTAAAAAGTCAAGAAAAAGTAGTAAAAGATAGAATATGTCATTTTAACGGTTCTATTCGATTAGCATCGTGATTATTTACAAGGAGGTAAATCGGCTAGGAATAAAATAAAGGAAATGAGTGAAGAAAATAAAAAAAAATGTTAAATCATCATATCAACAATTCCTAAAGTCGGTCCTAAGGATACGGAGGGAGTGAAGAAAATACACGAGATGAGGTGTGTGGTTGTCATCGCTGGCTTCAAGAGGATTTTCTTTCCTTTTTCTTCCATATGTATCCTTTTAAGTTTCCCACTGCCATTGCAATTATTTAGCCATTTTAGTTATTGTAGGCAAGAGGAATAAGAATATAAATACTACTTGATAGAACGAATAAAGCTGAGCTTGGAGGTTCGGAGACAGCATAAAGGACAACATTCATTATTCAAATAAATAATCAATACACTAACTTGGATATATATATATATATATAGGTTTTTGATACCGCGCGCGCCGCACAGTTTCGTGACTGTACGCGTGCACATTGTATCAAAACCTTAATCCTTATTTTTTTTAATTTAATTAAAAAATTAATATTTATTTAAATATAAATCCTAAATATAGTAGTACACCCGTATCTAAAATTTGTTCGTTTTTAATTTTTCTTGAGGTAAAATCTTTAAAAAAAATTTAAAACTCTTTACCTCTAGGGTTCAAGCTTTCCAATTGGTTTATAGTTTTTAAGCGGTAAAATTTTAAGATTTTACCCCTAGGGTTCAGATTTTCTAATTGGGTTATAGTGTTAAGTTGAAAAAAAAAAATTTAAAATGACCCAATTTTTTAAAAAAATGAACTAATTTTAAAGGTTTACGTGTATCAGAATATATTTAGGATTTAATTAATTTTTTAATTAATTAAAAAAATAAAAAAAAACGCCGAATTGCTTGATTCTGCGCGCGCGCACTTTATCAAGACTATATATATATATATGGTAGGGTTATTTTTGGGAAAAAAAATCTACAGTAGAGTTGTTTTTTAAATAACAGTTCCACAGAGAAAAAAATAGCTCTCTCGCGGAGCTAATTTTTCAAAAACAATTTTGTGGGGAGAAAAACAGCTCCACAATGTAGTTATTTTTGAAAAAACAGCTTCGCGAGTGAGCTATTTTTCTTTTCGCGGAGCTGTTCTTTAAAGAACAACTTTGTCGTGTATGTAGGAGAAAGACTGTAGACAGAAAATAGAGGAGAGAATGATTAAATTTGAGTTATTGCTACGTCAGAATGTCACATTTATGCCCACAATCATATATATATATATATAAAAGCGTGGGAACGGAGGTTGTCTTGCAAATAAAAAAAATGTCAAAGAGGGCTAAGTTTGAATCAATTTTAGTAGTTGATGAAATGTAAAAATTAATAATAATTAAAAGATTAAAAAAACAATTGTACGATAACCAGTTTTAATCTTTATATACGATTAATATTCTACACCATTGGATTAATGTTTGGCTCCTAGGATCATGGGCTGCAATAGTAGATAGAGGGATCATCAACATATGGCCTAGGTCTGTAGGGACCATACTCGATGGCTAGCTCATTTCTATAAAGATTGTATTTAGTTATGATTCGTATACCTATATATAAGGACCATGACTTATACACTTGAAGACCATCTCTATGTTAATCATGCCTATTTATGTGATAATTTTTTATATCTTAATTACCGTACCATCCTAAGGGACGTGAATCATGCCTACCTAGTTATGACCTATACTTATTAGCACAAGGGACTCGAGGAGCCCGAGGTGCTTAAAGGGGAGAGTAGCACTGGGCATAGAGCTCAAGAACAGCACAGTGCGCTCACAACTCAAATACTAATTAAGTCACATGTGTTTTAGGAGTCAGTTTAAAAGAAGGTCCCGAGGGCTAAGTTACATGAGAATCTCAAGAAGCCAATCTGTGGAGGTGACTTAGCCCTTAAGGTAGATCCAATCATGATTTAAAATTGATGGTTTGATGGTTTGGAACTGATCCTAGTGAAGAGAAGTCGGGTCAAGGCTGATCAATAAAGTAGTCAAGTCAGCGAAGTCATGTCAAGAACGGTCAACAAAGAGGTCACGCCGTCTTCAAGGAAAAATCGGTAACTCGTCGACCGAGTAGACCACTGGGCTTGCCATCACATATTGCTTCCGTTTGAAAGTTGCGGAGCGAGTTGGCCGAGCGGAGAAGAATCAATCGCCACCCGGATCAGCCGACTGGTCAGACGGAGTCGCCGAACGAGCGACCATCCGGACAACTCAGTAGGATGAGCAAGCTCTTCGCAAAAAGAGGGAGAAATCATTCATTTTACCAGTCGACCGAGTAGCGCGTCCGGTCGGACTCCCCCTTGGGGTAGTCCTAGTATCAACAATGATTAGCTGGTCAGTGATATTCCTCACCAAGCCATAAGAGTTGGTCGGCATGCACTAGGGTGTGACGTCCGATCAGTCCAAAAGACAAGAGTCCTCCTTGTCGCTTAGTCCAACGAAATGTCAGAAAAATATTCCCTACCTGAAATGTGCAGTTGTGATTCTGTGTACAGGAGAAGCTCCTCCTCTAACCGTGCTCC
>JBAMIB010270308.1:0-11767 GCA_037177415.1 Kaempferia rotunda | reverse complement strand
TGGAAAGAAACTCCTAGTAGGTCAGTTGGACTGAGGGCAAGAAGTCCTGGTGAGTCGAGAATCAGACGTTAAACGGATAGACTTTCCGCTTGAGGGAGACCTGTGGTTCTTTGTTTGACAAGAGAGATTGTTGCAGTTGCAAGGTTGCAAACATAGTCCCGCATTAAAAATACATGAGAAACATCATGAGTTTATAAGAGAAAGATATCTCCATTGGTATGAAACTTTTTATGTAGAGCCCAAAAATAAAATCATGAGGGCTTAGGTCCAATGTGGACAATATCATACTATTATGGAAATATCTAAATTCTTTTAAACCCAATAACAATATTAAATACAAATAATTTTTTAAGACGAACAAAATTTGGAGGTGCTCACAGGGGTGTGCTGTATAAGGGGTGCGACATATATATATATATATATATATATATAAAGAGAAATGATATCCTGTCCGACGCCTCCTGAGCGACTGTGAGTGAATTTATACGTGGACGATCAGACGTGGCCAAAATCTAATTTTTTTTAATCTCTCACTAATATGCATGCAACAACTTTTCTCTTTTTCCTCTTAAATTAAAATAAACAACTTTTCTCTCTTCTCTCTTAGATTAAAATAAAATTCTATCTTCTTTCTCCAAATATTACAAGTAACAATCACTATGGTATTGATGCTACAATGTTATAATAACTATGACACAGTAGCTACTATAATATTATAGCAGCTATAACTGCTACAACATAGTTGTTACTACAATTGTGTAGTAACTGCTACAATATAGTAATTGCTACTACTATGTAGTAGCTGCTACAATATAGTAGTTGATACAACCATATAGTTGTTGTTGTACAACTGTGTACTATTTGCTACAATGTTATAACAGATTAACAGATATAGTTGCTAGAAATATATAATATCAGTACCACAGTGATTATTGCATACAATAATATAAGAGAAAAAGATAATTTTGTTTTAATTTAAGAGGAAAGAAAAAAAAGTTCTTTGTTTTAATTTAATAGGAAAGAAAAAAAGTTGTTATATGTAGATGAGAGAGGGATTAAAAAATTAGATTTTGACCATGTCAAATCATCCATGTTTAATTTCGCTCACAGTCGTGTAGGAGGCGTCGGGAAGAATATCCTCTCTCTCTATGGTAGCAAGAAATAGAAATGATATACTACTCGATGCCTCCTGCGCGACCTTGAGAAATCTAATGTTGTAACAGCTACTATACAGTTGTAGCAGCTACTATGTTATATTAGTTATAGCTGCTACAACTGTGTAGTATCAATACTGCAGTAATTATTGCATGCAATAATAGAAGAGAGAAAAGAGAATTTTATTTTAATTTAAGAGGAATGAGAGAAAAATTATTTATTTTAATTTAAGAGTAAAAAGAGAAAAGTTGTTGCATGTAGATGAAATAAAAATTATAAATTTTTTAGTCGTGTTAGATTACCTACATCGGATTTCGCTCACGGTCACGCTGAGATGTCGAGCAGAATAGATATATATAGATACGGTATCCCGTGAGTATCTAAATTTTTTTTACTAAAAACAGTATAACATAACCCCTAATTTTTAAAGATAAAATATAATTGGTTTAATCCTGAAATAAAAAAAAAATACTATTATGCACCATAAATATATATCCCATAGCAATTATTTTTTTTCGATTGAACACTATAACTTAATGTCTAAACCAAAGCAAAATCTAATTGACTTAATCTCAAAGTTAAAATAAAATTAGTAATAATAATAATAAAGCTATATGACTTGAGATGCCTCGATTCAATCTAGGTCACTTGACCATTGTTGTAACAAAGTCCACAGGGTTTCATCCGTAGGACTTCATCCGTACGTAGAGGTGTCATTGGTATATTGGATTGCCTTTTGAGCATATCATTCACTTGTCAGATCTTATGGTTGATTAAGTGAGTTTACAATCATGTGGCAAAAGGCGATTCGCTTGTCCTAGCACCTCGGTCAATCCGTCCCTAGGCTAACACGGAGGAGGTAAATCATGAGTGATATTAATATAAATAGTCAAGACATAAGAGAAATATATATACAGACGTATTAAATTTCAATCTTATATGATAACATTTCATTTCTTAATCATTACATCACCCTGGCAGGGCAGCAAATTTACAATCATATAATCTCAAAGACGTGTCGATCTTTGAGCCAATTTTGATGCACGATTTGGTCAGATTATAGTTTATAGATTAGATTCATCTACCATGCAATTTGTAATCCATGGCTCGAATTAAAACCAAGTCAGATCAAGCATGCAGAAGAAAGGGGGCTCCTTCTAATATCTCAGATTCCCCAGAGAATTTATATTTTAAAAAATAATTAATTAGATCGGATAATGCCGAATCTAATAAGGATGGTTGATCTTATAGAAATTTTTCATCAGCCATTAAAATAAATTAAAAAGTATATTTGATAAATGATGTAGAAGTCTAACATCTTTTAGTTATAAATTTTATTTAAAAGAATATCCCTTAGTTATAAGCCTCGTTTAGAAGAAAAATACTTATAAATATGTCATAATTAGGAATCAATCCGTCAATAAAAGATAACTACCATATTTACTGCTGCACCATAGTCCAGGACTAGAGCACAGAATTCACATTGTAGTTAATAGTTAGGATGATCTTGACACAGTTATTTGGAAATGTTTGATGTCAAAGTGCTATTTGTATAATTACTATTATTTGCAAAATTGTTCATTCAACTAATGCAATTGTTCGAGGGGCCTATTAACACAACTAATAAAGACCTTAGAAA
This sequence comes from Kaempferia rotunda, assembly GCA_037177415.1. Taxonomy (NCBI): domain Eukaryota; kingdom Viridiplantae; phylum Streptophyta; class Magnoliopsida; order Zingiberales; family Zingiberaceae; genus Kaempferia; species Kaempferia rotunda. The sequence goes on along the minus strand of JBAMIB010270308.1, from coordinate 8,973 downwards.
ATGTCAAAATCTAAAGTTTGAAATTTACTTTCCCTCCTGAAATCAAAGTTGTTAAATAAGTGCTCAAGAGCTTTATAATCTTGTATAAAAAAAAACGAATGCAGGCGCTTGAGTTTACAAAAGGAATGACCACAGGAGCATGCAATACGTTAACATTGCAATATATCCAATATTGTTCTTTTTAACATTTATTTAACTTCAGAGTCAATGAAAGATTAGGTTGCCAAAGAGAGAAGTATGCAATACGTTAACCAAAAGAAAGGAATGCTTAAATGTTGGCTGGGGGCATAATTTTCACATTGATCCAAACTTGTATGTCCATCCATATATTATTGTTCTTTTTCACCATGAACTAACTCGTTCTGTTGACCTCGCAATCATTACGTTTAGGGAGATATAAAAACACATTCGAGTATTTAAGCTTGAATGCATCACATCCCAAAGAGGAAGCAGTTTGAGTAGCAAGGGAGATATAAAACACTATCTACCACCTCCATCGGTTGCCTAAACGGATTTATTTGGATCTGCAAAAAAAAAAACAATAACAACAACAAAGTTATTGAAGCCTTGTCTAGGCAATAAACCATAAATTCAAGGGTGTAAGAAGGCGAACAACAACATACCGGCAATCTCAGTGGCTGGCCTGTGACAGAGCTAATGCAGTTAGCAGCTAGATTTGCAGCTTCCTCACAGAAGTCTGTAAATATTGCTGGAATGTCCATTTCCTTGATCAGTTCCTGAGACCATGAGGATCAGTCAATTGGCCACATGATTAAGCATTAACTCTGAAGCTGTTTCAAAGAAGAGAAAAATCAAAACATACTACAAAAGAATAGTGAATTTTGACTTTTGTTATACGGAAACTAACAGTGTACAGGAATAGTGGAAAACTAGTATATATATCATAATCGCAACATCAACCAAGACTCCCACCAAGGTCGAGAATTTGCCAGCCATTTCCTGATTGCCTTGGATTATTACATCAACAGCAAACAAAACAATATAGTCTTGCAAGGTTCGGCTTTACTGCCTCATTTCGTGGCTAATGGGATTAAGCATAAAATTATTTATTGGAGAAAGCCAAAATGCAGAATCATAAGCATAAGCATACACTTGTTCAGGATGATTTAATGTCTCTATCTCTACAAAAATAATCCTGGTGTTATGATATTAGACATGAAATAGGTTGTCCTCAGAGTCTTTCAAAAATTGTACCAGGAGTTGTAGGGATGAGAAACATCAGCCAAATGACGTTGGTACCAACACATGGTTTATCAATAAAACCATTTTCATGCTGATTTGAAATCATTTGTAGCCTAAATATCAAGAAATTATCAGACTTATAGTTCAGGAAGAAAGCTACATGACCTGCTGCCAGATTTGAAGAAATGCAAAACACTGTTCATCCATTTGTAGACACTTAACTAAAACTTGCTGCATTTCAAAATGTACAAAATTGCATCAAATCACTACTCGGATTCCCGTACATCATGTAAATTCATTTACTTCCGATAAGCCTAGTCATACTTTACAAAGAAGACACTATAGCGATGTTCAGATTCAAGCAATGACTAATCAACATATGCACCAATGCAGCAAGCACAAGCTAGAGGGTTATCACTAATTAACTAAGACGATGAAACATTGCATTTCAAACTTTTAATCAGGAGTTTGAGAAGGTAAAATGCCAATGACTCCTACAAATATTTTGAATTTCTTGGGGATTAATAAAAGTCAGGCATCCGTGCCCTTGGATCGACCAGTGATCAAACAAAGTGATGACAGAACTGCAGAGTAAAAAGACCACTATGAATATTTTTTACTTCTAGAGGATTCATGGTGGTCTCAATTTTCAAGTCCATAAGCAAGTAAATAATGAAGTTGGATTATAATAGAAGATTGAATTACATTAGCAACATTATATCTCTAACTCTACTAGTAATTGTATTGGTATGATGGATCAGCCCAGTCATCCAATATTCTCAGGCTGGTTACTTCTGTCCTGAGGTTACAAACTGTGGGAAGTTTGATTTCACAAGGTTCACTGAAGTTTCCAAGAATGGCCACCAGAGTGTTTCTAAGTTAACGACGTCATCTCTAACTACATGGAGCATGCATCATATGCATAAAATTCCACACAGTCAAACAGTATTGCAGATGATCATAGCCAAAAGGAAATAGTCCTAGGATAAAAATAACTTACAACAGTAGGCAACCAACTAGAATAAGCAGCAACACCGGCATTTGGAGCAATAATAAGGTGAGGATATGAGTCCTGTGAACAGTCAATACCAAATGAAGAAGTTGATAAATGTAAACATAACCTTAAGGTCTACTGCAATATCTGCTTAAAGAGAATGCAACAAAACCACGTATTCCTCCTCAAGATGTGCATGTAGCAGTGGGTGCTTAAACCTAAAATTCTTTAGCGAGGAGGAAAAACATTATCAATCTAAAGATGCTTGAATTTTATACTCAAGTTAAGACCAAATCATCTAAAAAAAACTATTTTATATCTAAAATTATACCTAAAGTTTAAAAGGCCTAAGCTATCACTTAAAACTATAACAAAATTTTTAACAACTCTTAGAAATTAAAAACACATAGAATTATTAAACTTTCAAAAGTTAAAATAATATTTCTGAATTGATTCCTAAATTTCACCAGCATCACTTTGTTTTTTATATTGAAATGTTATCTGCACCAATAACATTTCCTTCCTGGCTCAACAATGTAAGCACACTCATGCTGTGCATATTTTCCCACGAGTAAACCATGGCATTTCTCCTTTCATGATACAGACAAACTTTCTTTTTTTTTTCTTTGACTTTCTTTCATTTGCTAACACTTATACTGCCAGTTCAGGGCATTAGTATTCAGTGGAACCAAAGAAGCGGCCAGTGAAATCAAACACCTCAAATTAAACAAAATATTCTACAAGTGCCTGCACTGAATATACAATCAATTCAAAGAAATTGTTAAGAACAAACATCATTTGCTAACGATCATTCTGAACCCACATTATCCTGATTATTTAGCAGCATGCAATATCTACTAAAAAACTTTAGAGTTCTAAGCCTCAATTAAAGCTAACCTTTATTATGGTCCTATATCTGTCATGGTAGAAACCTTTGTGAAGCCTTATTCTTAGTGTAGCATTTCTGTGATTTGATCCCTCTGCCACAGAGTCTGGGTATACTGATTTACAGATACAACTCTCTTCTGCACATGGAAGGTACTTGCAAAGGTTTACCGTCTCCCCATCCCTGTGAATTAATAATTGGACAAGACCATCAAAAAGGAAAGCATGAACACAAGTGTCCAATAGTCAATGCCTGGACTCTGGATCAATTTGACAAAAATAAAATACAGAGAATTCACACAATAAGATGGATGAGATATCAATTAAACATGGTAGCCTGTATGAAGGGAAGATGGAATGTCTGATTTACCAAGGGAATGGTATGGCAGAAAACAACAAGGTTCAACCTTCTATATGCTTCCTCGTTCTACTAAAATTGTTATTCAAGGAAAAAGAAACAAACTCAGATTTTTAGAAGCCCAACGAACTGAAATGGTACCATGATGTACAAAAGACAGTTTGTATTGATTATATAACCATTTCAGCACAATGACCAAATAAAAAATAATTAATTGTTATGTGGCAGGCAGATAATTAAAGCATGCTGCAAACATGATGACTGCACCATTCAAATCATAAAATAAAAGAAAATGAAACAAATAGCCCAACAATTTGAAATGGTATCATGCGCTAGAAAAGACAATTTGTATTTATTATATAATAATTTCAGCAAAGTAACTTAAAAATAGTAAATTGTTGCATGACAGACATAACATTAAAGCATGCTGCAAACATGATGATTGCTAAATTCTAATCACAAAATATAGAATGTAGAAGAAAACTAACCTGAATTGTGGAACTGCGGGACCAACAAGATTCAGATATATTTGAACTCCAGGAAAAAGTGCCAACAACTCTATGAACACTCCGAGTTGCAAAAGTTCTTTTTCAGGTCCTTCATATAACAATTTAAAAGTGAATTCTGTGTACTAGCACAGAGAATACAAATATCATATATTACTCACCATGACCAAAGCAAATAGTATGATATAGATTAAAAATGAAACATGCAAATTATAGGAGTGCAGGAAGTTCCAACAGAGCAACCAACTTGAAGATCACTCTATATATAGTGTTGTACAATCTAATGTTGCCAATAATGCTTGTTAAACTAATTGAGTTCATTGAATCCAGTTTACCTTAGTTTGTGAGGATAGTATCCAAAACCATCATAGTTTATATATATTTTATGTGCAAGACTATGCATGATTGATATCAAATTTCCAGCTTGTGAGGGAGGTCAGAGTAGTTGATACAACGTCAGCACATAAATATCAACATGTAGAAACAGAGATTCTTTACCTAAATAGTGTATGTTTAATTCAGCTTTAACTTTTGAAATTGTGCTATGGGCAGACAAGACTTGAAAGCAGTGGTACACAGTCAGCGGCTGCAGTGCAAAGTGAAATAAGTACAACACCTTGCAAATAACTGTGATTTTTCTCCAAAACCAAGACTATGCAAAAACAAGTAAAGCTATAGCATTCTAACAGTGATAACGAAAAAGATAGCAACAGAAATAGAACAAGAATATTGCTTTGTGGAGACATTTTATTGACAGGTGATACATCAAAGATCACTTTTAAGAACTTCCACATTTATTTGGTTTTGTCTACAAGTGGTTCCAAGATATAATAGCCTATGAAATAAAGTTTCTATTGAAGTCACACTCACAATAAGGAGTACACTTCAGATTAACTGCTAACAATCATGTGGTTAAGTTTGGGGAAAAGAAAATATTGTATTACTTGATTAAAGATATTGCATGGTCATATAGACTCATGATAAAATCCTAAACTAAACATAGTGAGTACCAATATGGGACTCAATCCACTTCACCTAATAATCTTATTAACTCTAACACTATTACCACTCCATAAGTTGGAGCTTAGATACTGTTTATGTCAGCCCCCACGGTGTAGCCGAGTTGGTACTCGGGTGGCAAAGTTGCTCCAATGGGCAAGGGTCGATTCCCATGGGGTTCATTCCCCCAATGATTAAATGCTCTCCCACCTAGGAGGCAGCTCGGAACGTGATTCGCTGTGGCGCTGGCGATGAGGGGCGCTCAGGGTGAGTGAAATCACCATTTTTGCTTCATTAGATACAGTTTATGTCCACCTTGTTACATGATCATGATGAAGCAGAATCATAATATTAGCACGCAGGTAGGTGAAACAAAACTTAAGGTATTGACGGAGCATGAAATCGCTCATCTGTTAGACCTCAGATCAACACGTAGTTAATAATGTCTTTTGACCTCAAATTAGCATATCAACAACTAGAGAGGATAAAGAAAAAGGGACGAAGTGAAATGAGAATGAAGAGAGATCCCATGAACTAAACTCTCTCAAGTGGACTTTCATCTAAATAAGCACATACACCTCACAAGATAGATTGAGGTAAAAGGAAACAATAAGGAACTAGAAAACTGAGAGCAAGACCTTTTTTCTATTCATGCCTCCACCAGTGATAAATAGCATAGCTCAACCCTTCGCAAGAAGCAGTAAGCTCAGAACAAAAAGGTTTCCCAAAATTCACATCTTAATTAGTTATTGACGGTTCGTAGAGGAGAAGAGAGGTCAAGGAAACAAAGTAATAGAAAATGTGAAGGAAGAGATAGTGAACACTGACGCACTTTTAGAGAATCAACAAGAAAAAAGACCACTCTCCTCTTCACATTCACTCTCATTGTCTGAGACAAAGTAGGCCCCAGGTAAACTAATGTCTGGAGCTTTCTAGGAATAGCTACTTCAATGTTTTATATTAGTTTGCTGGGTATTATTAACAAGAAAATGTAACCTATGCATTCTATGTGATGTATTTACAAATCAAAATAATCAAGAACATTATGACAAGATGCAGAATCTGCATAAAGATGAGAACTTCAGATGTATGGGAGTAGTTGAGCTCACAGTAATAGATTGGTGGCATATGAAGTGTAAAAGGCATCAAAAATAAACTAGGTTTTCCTAGATGCTCAAGTACACAAGACAAGGAGAATGGAAGTAACACAATTTTCAAAAATCAAATGTTTTAGAGTACCCAATGAAGCAATAATGCAACTGGTGAATGAAGAGGCAGATGTCTCCACTGGTAATAGTCATCCCAGCAGCTCAAGCAAGATGATAATTGACTTCTAGGCTCTGGCAGTAGTTATGTGAAATTGATAATCAAAATATTCAAAGAAGTGTTATTGAAATATGATAGATACCATGACATGGGCATAGAGAACTTGGCAAAGCCCAGTCATCATATAACCTGCATCACAACAGATTCCATGACTAAAAAATAAATGAAGATACTTCATCATATGCATAATAAAATTGCACAAACTGTCGACATAATGAATGATAGATTAAAAGGAGATGATTTTTCTCTAGTCGGAATGATATGTTTGTAAAATAACAGAACAAGTAGCAGCAAGAATATGATGGTCAAGATACAGAGAAAGCATTATTCTTGAAGAAAAAAAAAAGTAAAAAGGGCACAACTCATCCATTGAAATGGTAGACCCACAGCTGCATTCAGGTTTCCATAGCCCTATCTTGTGAAGGCCCTTTGAGCTCAGCATGGAACATCTACTCTCTTGCTTTTACATACACCAAAAACAGATTTTCAATAATGAATTGTAAAAAAAACAGATAATAAGATGGATATAATATTGTTGAATAAATTTCAGGAAAATCTATAACATTGTACAACTGATGCCTTATTCTAAGTATCAATTAACCTGCTTAAAAAAGATTAATATCAAGAAAAATTAAAACAAAATGATGCATAAAAGACTTAAACCAAATGCACTAATGCAGGACTACCACACTACACATTTTATTATATTAGTAAATATTCTTAATGGTTTAAAGTTGAATATAATCTACATACAAACTTTCACATGAACTACGTGAATCTTAGTATCCAATATAATCTAATGTCATTAAGGACTTGGTAAATACACAATAGCACATGAATGCCATTTTTTTCGAATATAATATAGCACCTTAATCGTCCTCTCTCTCACCCTTGCGCTTTCTCATGATGAAATTCCCACTTGTTTCTACAATCAATTCCCTAAGCAAATAAGGTGACAGAAAGATTTCTCCAGTGGCACTTTCCCTTTGTTTCTTTTGGCAGAAAAAAATAAAAAAGGAAAGAAAAAGACTAGGAAAATTTTCATGTTTTCCTCTATATTATTTCCACCCAATACGGTTGGAAAAGTCACTTTCACATTCATGTATGGAGCTCAAATCAAGCCATGAAAAAACATATTTTTTGTTGATTTTTTTTTTTACATATTAAATTTTGAAATTTGATTTTCCCTCTCTCTTCCCTACATTTTTTTTAGTTTTCTTTCCTCCCCCATTTTTTTACTTGCTATTTCCTTTCTTTGTAGGAAACATGGCCAAAAATATATTTCTCTAACATTGGAGATAGTATAACCTTCAAGTTCTTTTCTTTCCTTTATAACTGCATCATCTACCAGGGTTTGACAAAGGAGAGGATATTGCAGGCAAAGTAGTGGTGACTTGGAAATCCTAACCTGATGTAATATAAACTTTTTCTTTTCCCATGTTGGAGTAAGTTTTCTTTGTTGCTTGGGTGAGCATGTGTGCAATGGGTTGGAGATTTTCGATAATGGTGTATGCTTTCACTAGAAGTTTTGCAATTTGTAACTTAGAGAGAGAAATTTCTCAAAGAAAAACAAAGACCGTCAATTTTCATACTATTTGAACATAAATCCCATAGTTTACAACAAGATATTGGAATAAAAAAAGATAAACATGAATAAGCTGATTACCATTACCATATTGCATACAGAATGTGAAGGGGAAATCACTCAGGACATCCATGCGCTTCATCTGCTCTTCAAGCCTTGCACATTCTTCTCTGTGCTCACTCCAATGTGAAATCTGAAAATGCACTGTGCAAGGATGACAAGTATTCTAATATACCCACCTAGACTTAAGAAACTTAAAAGAAACGGTGGCACATGAAGAATAAAGATATTCAACTTTGAAGCCCAAATAGAACGCAGGACAATGACAAGGTGATTAAGATTAATGAATACATTTTTCTGAAATAATTATACTGGCACTATAGGCATCACGCACAATATGTGAGAGGCGTCATTAACCAATCTCAATGGTGGTAACAATTTGCTAGGTTACAAATACTCAATCAAAAAAGAAATACGTGACAAACACACAAATTGGCATATAGAGAATACAAGTAACAAACACACAAATTGTAAAGTATAGATCTGAGAAGAAATAAGTGATGAAAGGCAGTCTATCTCACTTTGCATGATGGAGCATTAATCTGCCACAATGAAGAGCATAAATTGGACACGGAAGTACGTAGACAGAGAAGAATTAGAAAGGATGCCGACGAAGCTTATATACGCGAGCGAAGGGGAGAAACTTATCCGAGTAGCGGAGTAGGCCTAACAAACGAAGGGCCGTAATAATAACATACGATACTAGGGCAGAAGGGAGGGTTTTGACTGACTTGGTGGGTCGTGGAGCAGTATGCGACGGCGCCGCAGAGGCCACAGCGGCGGGTGGGATGGCCTTGAGTGCAGGGCGTTTCACTTCCTCGCGCGGCGCACTCCGCCACCGTTGGCCAGCGCCGCCTACGTCCCTGCTCCGCTGGGGCATCGCTGGCCATGTAAAGACCTCGACCGAGGCGGCGCCTTCTGTGCCGCTTCGAGGGAAAGGGGAATAGCTAAAGCGACTAACTGACTAAGCGAGTCAGGTTAGAGCATCCACATCAATTACCTTAAATTTAATTTTTACCCTAAAATTTACATTTTATATAAAAAAAACTTCTACATC
>JBAMIB010270202.1:0-11767 GCA_037177415.1 Kaempferia rotunda | reverse complement strand
AAAGGCTAGGCTTTCAGTATACATCCCAACAATACCGATACCCGAGATCACCTCGGGCAAATATTAGTCGATAATCGCCAACTAAATCATGAAAGATCCATAAAAGACACCTTCCTCCCGCGGCAATTCCAACGAAGATTAAGCTACAAAAGGGGGAGATTTTATCATTAAGGAAAGCATTTATTATAATTTATTCGGTAATAATAAAAAAAACAATTGAGAAACAGATATGGTAAATATTCTCCCTTTATGACACGTTCATAAATGCGGAAACGGCTGCTAACCCATGAGGGGGAATGCCAGCTCAGCCATAACCATGGGAAAACGGACACCCTCCTATAAAAGGAACATGAAGCATCAGGTAAAAGGACTTCTCTCCAAGCTTTCTTTCTGGAACCCTAATTTCTGCTCTTTCTGACTTGAGCGCCAGAGGGGTTTCCGCCGGAATTCTTCCAGTGAGTTCTTTTGACGCTTGTGTTAATCTCGCAAATCATCAGGCGTCCTCGTCCTCGTTATTGTCCCCGTCATCTTCTTTGGCTGCCTCGTCGGATCCGGCCATCTACATAGTTCCTAGCCGGAACAGTATGCTAAACTGTCGTTATTGCCATTAATGACGGTATGTTAAACCGTCGTTAGTGCCAATAATGACTATATATTAAATCATCGTTAAATAATTAAAAGAAATTAAATTACTAACGATGATAAATCTAACCGTCGTTGTTACTATTAATGACGGTACATATGATTGTCGTTGTTGCCTAACGACGGTACATAAATCTGTCGTTAATATCACTAACGACGGTATCTAGCCCCGTTGTTAATGTCACTAACGACGATAGCGAATACCGTGGTTAATAGCTTTTAACAACGATATTTTATTTCCCGTCATTATTTAATTCCCGATGGGTACTTTTAGCTACAACTTCCTACGGTATCAAATACCGTCGTTGATGAGCTTTAACGACGGGAATGAACCCTTTAACGACGGTAAATCCCATCTTTAAAAGGCCTTATTTTAGTAGTGTATGCATGATAACTTGAACCAAACATACCTTAGGATGATAGCGTAGTAATCTCCTCAATAATTGGTAATAAGGAAGTCTGTTAGAATATCTAACCCTACGGGGACCATGCCCTAGGTGACTTATGGAGGAGATGACACTGATGTTCGCGTGGGTAGGAGCAACGACGAAAGCTTGGAATCGACACAAAAGGTAGGATTGAACAAGAAATTCAAGCTTTAGATTTTTAATTATATTTTAAAAATACATAAATTAATTTTAAATTTTAAAAATTATAAATTAATTATATTTATTTATTATATATATTATCAACTTACTAATTAATATTATTAATTAAATTTATTTTAAAAAATAATCAAATTTCAAATTGAAATTAGGGGTAATACAATAAATGTTAAATTAAATTATATCATTACCGAGGATTGAACTAAATAATATTCAGTTAACATAACCAAGGTTATGCATGATAACTTGAACCAAATATACATTCGGATGATGACACAGTAATCTCCTTACCAATTGGTAACAAGGAATTCTGTCAGAATATCTAACTCTACGGGGACTATACCTTATGTATAACAATACAATCATAATTTTATTATCAGTTCATAGATAATAACAGAACGGATTAACCAATTCTAAGGATATAAACCCACATCCAATAATACAAACCCGCAAATACCTTTAATTAGATCACTTAATGAATTTATTTTTCTTAATGATATAAATTCACATGTACAAATAATATGTAAGTCCGCCTAATAGATGGATAATATCGAACACATATTAGTTCACTAGGAGCTTTAAAGTAGTGTGGATTCTTGATCTCGCCTATCTATCAAGCTAGTGAGGATGAGTTCATCACATGCTTATCTTTGGTCTCGATTTGTTTGTGTAGCTCAGAATAATGGTTTACCTTTCCAATTAGCTCCACCTCTAAGTGAAACACAAAAACTAATTGTTAAAGTTGAGTTTGAAGGAGTTTTTTTAATTTGTATTGATTACATAAGTTATAATTCAAGTTTAAAACGGAGTGGAGTATCTACATGGGAAAAAGAGATATTCATATATATCTATTCTCAATTTCATTAGGTGTAAGTGATTAAATTGTCCAATTTTAATTATTGAAAGTTTAGATGTCATGTAGGGCCCTCTAAGATTGATGCACATGGGACCAAAAAAACCAATAAAAATAAAAAAGGTAAAATTAATAATAATAAATTTCTCCATTATATTGAACAGAGCTAAATATGAATGAATGTAAACTAATACTTTAGATAGTAGGAAATCATTTTGTGTTTTTTTTAAATGGCAAAAAAATATATATACACTTGTAAAATTACAAAATAACATATTAACAAACTCTAACCTTCTTAACATATAAATCTCTCATAACTATGTTCATGTTAATACTATTTGATCAAAGTTATATACCTAAATTGTCCATTTCTTTCATTACAATCAGTTTTTTTTTGTTTTGTTTTTAAAGGTCACTCCAAAATATTAAATAAATAAATGCTATTCTTTATGACAATTATTGATAGTCCATTGATTCTTCATCAAAATTAAAGGGGGTGGCATTGTCAATGGTAATCATTAATTAATATTTTAAGTGACATAAATTTTTTAGAATTATTAATTAAAAAAATTATAAGTTCAAAATAAATTAAAATCAAGGCAAGCTCAAAAGGCTACTTTATTTTGTTCCATTTTTATAATCTAAATTTCAATTATGTTATCCATAGAATAATTGGATCAAATGGGATTGGGTATGAGCTTTAAAATTATATGGAGGTTCTTTTAAGACTTTTATAGTGGGCTATTTTTTTTAGTGATAAGGATTATTATATATAAATAATTAATGGTTGCTTAATCATTAGCAAATGAGTTTTTATTTGTTTGCATTGAATAGTCAGTAAAAGAGCTTTCAATAGCCACGGAAGTTCTTGGAGGGATAAAGATTGTGCCAAGTCAAGTACCTTTAAATATTTCAATTTAACCCTTCATATTTATTTTCCATTTTACCAATTCATAAATTTAATTGATTCTCATTTGATCCTCCACATTGTTATTGTCTTCCCATCCTATATAGCAACCAAAGCATCTTGAAAAGATAGTTGATTTTTGCTTGTCAAGGAACAACAATGGGAGATAAATTTTGAAGAAAATAATATTTAATGTATAAAATTATAAAATTTGAGTTGTTTTTTGTAAAAATTTTACCTTTTATATTTATTCTCAAGGTTGCCATTAATATATTAGCTCTCTTTATCTTTAGCACGCTACTACGATATTTGTCATTAATTTTAGTAGATGGGCCATTCTATTTGATATGATTCCACTATGCTTCTAGGAGTAGTTGCATGTGTTGGTTGTAGGTGAGTTATTGCCATCAAACCCATTAATTAGAGGCTCCTACAATATCATAAATTTTTCCACAATTTTTTGAAATTAAACTAAAGACCAATATATTCCATTGAAAAACAAATAAAAAGGGTGGTAAATAAACCAAATATTCATGAGGATGTTTGATGTTCGGTTGGGCAAGTGCTTGTTTATATGTGTTTAATACACATAAGATTAATTAAATGAATAAATTTAAATAATTTGTTAAACTAAATGAACAAACTAGATTGCTCATCTCATTAATATCTATGAACAGAGATTGTGAGCTATTCATGAACAATATTTGTGAATATATAATATTCATATACAAAGTTTGTAAATCATATTTATCAACAAAACTTTTATCAACATAGTAAATAAATAATGAAACTTTCAAAATGAACAAACAAACTATTATCAAGCTTAACAACCAATCAAATAAGTTTAAAAATATAAGAATTTTAAACAATCAAATAAATTTGAATTAAAACTTAGATAGCATATAAATGAACTAAGCTCTAGCTAGCAAAAAAGAAACTAATTAAGTTTAAATAATTATTTCAATAACTTGATACAGTTTAAGCTCAACTCGGCTATCTTATAACCAAATTTGAACACCACAAATGTTATATCTACTCGTTTACGGATCAACACTATATTCATTCAAACAACATATACTTTCAGGGCTTCTCGTCACAACCACATATGATTCGATTGAGACGTTCATCAAATCTATAGGTCTATCAAATAAGTTAAATGGATTTTAATTTTAGAGATTGTACGTATATATTACAGGTTCAACTTAAACCAAGCCGTAGTAGGTACATTCAATTAGTTTTGCTTACAATTAATGTAATACAATTAATTATATGAAAGCGAAACTATTTAATTGCTCTTACGTTACTTCTTCTTGTTGAACACGTACCAATAAATGTTATAAAGCAATATTTTCAACATGGTCCTCCTTCGGATCTAGCTACGTAGTCAATTCATTCCATACCCATTTATGTAAATGATAAATTCTAGGATTGAAATATATATATATATATATATATATATATATATAACAAAAAAAGTTCTAATTATCAATCATTCTTTCAAATTTATCATAAGAGCTTGCTCCTCTTTTAAAAATTATTAAAAGAACACTCATCTATATTTTCCTATCTAAAATATCATTTGCATTTCATCTTAAAATTATTTCGTTCAAAATAATGTAATTTAAAGGTGTTTTGTATAAAATAATATCACTGGGAATTGTTTTAACTATAATTTATAACATCACAATCCTACGCAAGATATGTTTAAGATATCAATTAGAATTGAATTGTAGAATTATACAATCCTATTAAAAAACCTTAAATTTTAATTTAATATTTAATAGAAGGATCGAATTAATCAATAAATACTAAATCAATTTGATATTTGATTAAAATTTCTTAAGAATAAATTAAATTAAATCAACAATTATAAGGTACTTAGGGTAACATTACTTTTATATACTTTAATGTGATTCGCAACTAAGGGATGCTGAGTTTCTGGATCGCCCGCCGAGAGTGCTTTCCGATTTACCCTGCTGGCCGGTGGGAAACTTTCGTGGGGCCAGGTCGGCCACCCCCAGAAATAGCTGGGCTAATCATTTAGGGTAACATTACTTTATATATACTTTAATGGGAAATTTTGATTAGGACCCTAAAATATATTTAAACTATCTTATTTAAGTTAGGAGTTGATTGAATTAATTAATTAAGATTTCAATTAAAAAAACTAAAGTTCACTATACCGTATCCCCTTACCCATGTGTTCACCGCGGTTGCTCCCCACACTGACCGTTTACGGCCGTTGGCCTACTCTTAACCTTCTTTCCTATCACAAGCAGTCAAAGAACAGCCTCCATTGACCGTCAGAGACCATCCATGTCACAAGAAACTAGCGAGCTCAAGTTCGAGTGTCCTCCCTACAAGTTATCGGGTCGTCTCCTCGCGCATGCTCGTGCGTCCCCTTCGCTTTCGTTGCCCGTCGACGAGGACCCCTATGTTGTCATTGCCAGCGAACGAGGATGTTGTCCTTGGTTCTTATGTGCGTGGAATCATTTGTAATGTAAGAACATATCGATCTCATCTATCTTATACTATTCCAGTGATCTTGTTCCAATTCCATTACAAATTCAATCTTAATCGATCTTGAATCGATTGATCATAATTTTGCAAACCATAATTTTAGCCAAAGTAACTTTAAGATTTTTGACAGAGGCAACACCACTTTAGAACTACTTTATAGAAAAAAAAAACACAATTTAAGCTGTTTTAATTAAAATAAACTTTGTCCTTGTTTTAACAAAAATAGCTCTCAACCTTTGAGCTATTTTTGGAAATTACATGTGAACTAAAATCCAAAGTAACTTTTTTTTTGGAATATAAAAAAGTTGGCGAAAAGGACCAAAAAACAATATTTGAATGATTGGGGTGGTATTGCAATAGTTTCAAACTACGAGGGACTTATATAAAAGATTAAAAAACGGAGGGACAAAAAATGGAAATTTGTTTTTTTTTTTCCAAAACAACCAGTAAAACCATTTATTTGTGATATTATTTGAACAAGAATTAGGATGGAGATCTGTAAAATGGAAATTAGGAGGCGCCAAAGTGGTAAAGAGCGAATCTGTGGCATTTGCTGCCTATGCGCAGTAATAACCAGGAGCAGGAGGCGGCATCTTGGCTGACAGCGTCACGACTGCCACTTTGTCCGCTTTAACAACAACCGGAGCTCCCTCTCCCTTTTTCTACCGCTGCTGCTGCTGCCCACATTCCCCAATCTCAACTCCTCTCTCTCTCTCTCTCTCTCTCTATTTCTCCTTTTTGCCTTCCAGGAGAACAACTCCTGGAACAGCATTTGCTTGGCTGTGACAAGGATGGGACGAATTAACAGGTAAGAGGCCAGCTTCTTGAGCTGTGATCTTGTTGTAAAAACGATTTTTTTTTTTGAGGCTTCGTTTCTTCGTTTGGGTGGTGGTGCTTTTTTGATCTGCTTTTGGATCGGGGCTTTTATCCCGCTCTTAGAAGGATCTGATCCTTGTGGCGAGTGGGATGGTGATTTGGTTCTTATTTTCCTCCTTTTCTTGTTTTCCTTTTCCTTTTGGAATCTCGAATGTTTGATTTTTTGTAAAAAGGAGGCGACTTGGGAAATTCTTCGTTTCTTTTCTCTTTACTCGAATGATTGCTTGTTTCTGGCTTGGTACTGAGAATTAAAGCTCGGTTTGATTGGTTGAAGGGATTTACCTCACTTGCTGCATCTTTGAGCAGGCAAGCGAGACTGCTGGTCTGGTGATTGCTTCTCCAGGTTCTTTGTTGATTCTTGGCACTGCTTACAAATTAGTAGAATGAAGGATTTCCCTTCCTGCTTTGGAGAAAGTGGAGTTCAAGTCTCCGATTCCTCGTCGGGAGCCAGCAAGACTGCTCAAAATCTGGTAACTTGTCTTTACCAAGCTCAACTCTTTGGCCGGTCGTGTGTAATCAATGTTACATGGAGCAAGAATCTGATGGGGCAAGGGTTGAGCATTGAGATCGACGATTTAACCAACCAATGCCTCTGCAAGGTGGAAATTAAGCCATGGTTGTTCTCCAAGAGAAAGGGCTCCAAGACCATGGAGGTGGAGGATAGCAAGATAGTTGTTTTCTGGGATCTCTCTGCGGCCAAGTTCGGATTTAGCCCTGAGCCTCTTGAAGGTTTCTATGTTTCCATTGTCTACAACAATAAGATGATCCTCCAGCTCGGAGATCTAACCAAAGAAGCTTACCGGAAGAGTAGTATCAGTCCTTCAAATGCAGTATTCATTGCCAAGAAGGAACATATTTATGGAAAGAAGATCTATTCAACAAAAGCACAATTTTGTGATAATGGCCAATTCCATGAAGTTGCCATAGAGTGTGATACTCTAGGGCTCAAGGATCCCTACCTTGAGATCAGTATTGACCGGAAACAGGTAATGCAGATCAAGAGACTTGCATGGAAATTCCGTGGCAACCAAACAATTCTTGTCGATGGGCTTCCTGTGGAAGTATTTTGGGATGTCCATAGCTGGCTTTTTGGTGCTCCTTCAGCGAGCGCTGTCTTCATGTTTCAAACTTGTCTTTCATCTGAAAAATTGTTGCCATGGTCTACCACAGAAATTTTCAGAGAGACTCAGCATCAAGGCCTTGGTTTTTCATTGACTTTATATGCTTGGAAACATGAATAATTGCAGGATGATTTTCTTTACTCTATTTTTATTTATTTTTATTTTTGCATGTTAACATAATCTAGTGAGTAATTTGTTTTTAACAATGAGAGTGAAGATCATTCTCTTATAACTGTGTTCTGCCCTAGTGGGTCACAAGACTCTAAAACATGAATGGATTGCTTCTTTTATTCTCTTTTGTGATCCATATCTGCTGCTGAGCAATGTTTCAAACTATTTCTATGTCCACTATAAAAGTTACTTTGTCTTGTACATTCATTCAATTATTGTAAGATAACATTAATGTTTCAATACTTCTGCAAAAGGATTCTTGTCCTTTGCTTGCGTCTTCATTTTGTTAATGGTTCTTTATTTGTATATATTAAGCTGTTATGGATTTCTTGGCTTAAGCTTTTATGATCCAACAGAGTGAATGGTTGTTTGACATTGCTTTGTTCCTTGATATTGTAATTGTTTGACTGTCACAATCTTTGATCACTAAGGCTGTCCCATCTAATAGGTAAGTAAGTTGAGTTGATTGATGATTAATTTTTTGTTCAAGTAGATGAATTTTTAACCATGGAGTAAAGGTTGTCGCAACCCCATTGGATTCAGACCTATAACCTTGTGGAAAGTTATCCGGATTCAGATCAATGCAAGGAGAAAGATGAATGACCAAGCACTGGTTATCTTAAGCCCTGTCCTAATGGTTACAAACAGATTTGTTAGTAGTAGCTGTAATGGCTTTGAGACAGCTCTTGTGGTTGTAAAGTTTGATGGTTTCTTTTACCATCACAAGAAGTACTCAACTTAGAGTGAGTTTTCTATATTTGCTTGTCAAAGATATTGGACTTGGGATCAAGTAGTGAAATGGAAGATTGTATGTTTAGTATGTTTTAATGTGGTTATAGCCTTTGTAGCCTTTGAATTTGTGAGTTTTCTATGAGATGGCTTCTTCTTGTTCTTGGTTTGACTTTTTTTTTTTTTTTTTTTCCCTTAATGATTAATCAGATTCGGACTGAAACTAAGGCTTGTGATATCTTTTTTGATATATTATGACATATTATGTATCTCAATTTTATTTTTATTTTATTAAAAGACATCTTATTTTTTTAAAATATAAAAGAAAAATTAATAGTCTTTGATTTAAAATAGGAAACATAAAAATCCTCACTGGTAAATTAATAAAGGTAATAGATACGATAATTAGAAGAATTACTATTTTATGCATACAAGAGATAAAATAGGTAGGCGAGAAGGCAAAGATGATAGAGAATTCGAGTTTTAAGTTATGATATACATAAAAGAGTAAAATAAAAAATGGAGTGGATATTGTTGTAGATAGTTCGTTAAAGAATGAAGTTGTAGAAGTAGTTAAAAAAGATGATAGAATTATAACCCTTAAAATCATAGTAGTGAAATAAACTATGGACATAATTAGCGTATATACATCGCAAGTAGGATTAGATAAAGCTGCCAAATTAAGGTATTGGGATGACTTAGATGAAACATTATAAAATATTTTGCCAATGAAATAATTTTAACAGGAGATGATTAAATATGCATGTCGGAGTGAAAATTAAATGAGAAATATCAGAGGGGACATGGGGGTTATGAGTTTTGAACGAGAAATAAAGAAGGGAAAAATATATTAGATTTTTGCAATAGTATATGACCTTATATTAGCTAATATATTTTTTTTAAAAAAAAGAGAAAAACACTTAGTTATTTTCAAAAGTGAAAATAATAAATCGCAAATTGACTTTCTTATAGTTAGGAAAAAAGATAGAAAGATTTGTAATACAAGGTCATTCCTGGAAAAAACTTAACTACCCAACATACGTTAGTAGTGTTGGATATATATACGCCTCAAATATATTATCAATAGAAAAAAATATATATATACGATTCCTAGAATTAAGTGGTGAAAGTTAAAGGATGCGAAAAAAAAATATATTTAAGGAGAAGGTAGGAGTACAAGTATTAGGTGAAATATACGATGACTCTAATACAACATGAGATAAAATAATATCAAAGTTAAAAATAATATCTAAGAGTGTACTCGGCGAGTCAAAGGTACATGCATCACTAAATAAGGAATCTTGGTGGTGGAATGAGAAAGTACAGGAGAAATGGAAGGAAAAACAAACAACTTATAAAGAATTATATATTTATAAGAATAAGAATTTTTTTAAAAAATATACAATAGCCCAGAAAGAGGTTAAGAAAGTAGTTGATCCTGTATGAGAATGCGGATGATCACTCACTAGTGATGTATTACTTATGCTGACTAGCGGGGATCAGAAGACGGGTTGCCTGAAATAGAAAAAATGGGTTAGAATGATGGCCAGGAGAGTTCTCGGAGTAGTTACTCCGATGCTCAAGTCAGGTTGTGAAGAAGATGAAGGAGAAATGTTGGAGAATTTGGGTTTTAATAGTTGTGTGCACATACCTTGTCTATGAAGCTCCATTACCTTTTATAGGGGCGGGTCTGACTCACCATGTTCTTCACGTTGTAGACGTTACCACGTCCTCTGAAATAAAGGGTCAGTATTCAAGTACGGATTTGTGAAATACGGCCAAAAAAATAATAATTAAATAATAATTGTTATTGGAGAATTAGCGATATGGAAATTTTCAGGAAATTTTAGAAATTTTCTGGGATTTATTTGGAGCTCGTACGACGAGTTTACGGTGATGACTATATTAGGCTTAGAGGAAAACCTATTTGGAATATCCCATTAGTGGGAGTTGATTAAGGATGGAACTTAGGGTTTGATTGTGTTGCCCTAAGTATAAATGCTTAACCTAAGCCGATCCCCTCTTATTTTCCCTGACTTCACCTCTTCTCCTTCCCGATCCGACTCTTCCTCTCGAGCGGCGCCGACCACCAGCCATCTGGCAGCGAAGCCACCGATCGCCGACGCCGTCGTCCTAGTGAGAGTCGATCTCTCTTCCTCCCCAAATCGCGTCGACACGCTCTCCCTCTTTTGGTCCTCTCGGCCACCGACGCTCGGCCTTCTAGATCGATGGATTTCGCCGGCCAACTTCTCTTCTCCGGCAGCGTCTCCTTCCATCATCCCGATTGAGTCTTTTCTGCTTTTCCATCGACTCCCGACGCCTGCACATAGCCGCGACCATCGCGGCTAGATGTAGTTTCAGCCCCACTTTGTCGTCGGCCAGCACATCGTCGGTCGATTCCCACTGCCACCGTGGAGCTCACTCGCTTCGAGCCACTGCCTGATCGTTGCCACCCTCCTCTGTGCCGATCCCAGTGCTGTGCTGGACTTGTCCCTACGATTGTGGAATAGAGGTTAGTTGAAGATGTTGTAATGGGTGTTGAATTAAGAGATCCTAGGGTTTTTCCTGGGGTTCATCAATTTGATTTGCAGGTTCAAGTAATCGTTGGGCAGCTCAGTGAGGTCCGTTGTGGGTAATTCTTCTCTACTCTTATTGCCATTGCTGCGGTCTTTCCTTTTTGGTAAACGTGGGTTAGCTACTCCAATAGAGGTGGGGAAGAAATTGTGAACAACTTGCAGAAACAAGAAAGGTAATGAATGGAGACATTTGTAATATCTGATACTGTGATTGGGTTTGTGATAATGACGATGAGCTATTTGTTGATTGGGGACAATTGTTGTAGGAGATAATTAGTTCACCTTCGTACCAGCCATATCTTTTGATAACAAGAAATCCAGCCGTGAGTTCACAGTGAAGTGCACTGGAATTGGGTAAGTTTTTAGAGTGATTATGCTTAAGTTTAATCTAGTGAAATTGTGGATTTGCTAAGGTTGAAGTATGGAATTTTAGCTGATTACTGATGACGGATTGATTATGGATAAGTTAATGAGAATTTGGATTAATGTAAACTACCCTAATTCGGTTAGGGAGGTTAGGTTGGCTACTTGATTTATATTAAGATAGCTAAATTATATGATCGCAGGACTTTGATTCTAGACGAGCATCTCGACGTGGGAGATACTTTACTACGAGCTACAATAAAGGCGAGTATCTTTGACTTGTTGATATTGTCATTAGATATGCTTAGTATACTATACCTAGTGGTGATCTTCATGTTCGTATTTGTTTTGGTATATCACTACTATATTCTGCTGTATGTCACCTCATTGTTTATTCCTTTAGT